>JASDQU010229302.1:0-10867 GCA_032191745.1 Picea mariana | reverse complement strand
ATTGTTACCCTCCCCACCCAAGTTCAAATCCTTGGAGTGACATGTTGTGCCCTTAAAGGGTCAATATGATGTTCTTGTTGTTGAGCCCCCAATATTATGAAAATGCTCAGCCACCCCATGTTTTCTTATGGATTTCGGGGAGGTTTTTCGTGGATGTAGCGAGCACCGATCTTTGATGTTGTGAACCACATGAAAAAAACAAATAAATAAGTTTATTAGGATAGGATTAAAATATATTATATAAGATTTAGGATATATTTTGTAATTTGACTAGCATGTATAGGTATATGAAATAAATGGTTTAAAAAAAAACATTAATCAATTTTACCAATGTATTATTTTAAAAGTTATTGGCGGATAGTTATAACTCTTGAAGAATGATCTATTACTCAATGTATGTATAGTTTGGAACAATATCAAAGGATTTGTAAGCTTTACCTTGTTATCCAAGGTGGATAGGTTTAAGCACACATGTTTCCTCCTTAGAGGTCATAGGTTCAAATCTAGAGGGGGGCAGGGTATGTACATATACGATGTAGATTAAGTGTAAGGCCCTCAGTGCAGAGGGCATGCGGTACCTCCACTCAATCAACATGGATGAAGAATTTGGGGTTTCCTAGGTGACTTGGATGGATGTGCACACTTGAGGTTGGGTGGGTCATGCGACAAGATGGCTAAGTTGGAAGCACTTGAGAGGGTGGACTTGGCTAAGTGACTTTAGGAGGAAAGCCAATAGTTATATGGATGGGTGATGTGAACTTGGAGATCGTGACAAGAGAACTTGGTGATTTAAGGCACACGTCACCATGGATAATGTCTAATGGGTGTGCTCACCATAAGGATGTCTTGGGCATGCCATCCTTGAGTGTATCATGCATATGAATCAAGGAATGGAGATGTGAAGATGACTCATGCAACAGACGAGTTGGGGCACAACCCAACAAACTGACAAAAAAATAGGACGCATTATGACTTGAGTGCAAGACGTGGTGATGTGAGTTGATTGGTTGGCCTAACCTCACCCACGTGATGCAACAATTTGATAACAAAATGATGTGATGATTTGGTGAGGTGGAAACACATATATTGCAGAGTAGTGATGAGCTAGAGACACAATAACTTGGGAAGAACAACACTAAGTGTTATGAGGCGGATTCAGGTAGAGAATGGGCAAGTTCCCGTAAGGAGCCAAGTTTCTCCACATAGGATGACTTGTGCTACCTTGCGAAGATTTTGTGGATATCTAGCTAGGGCGATTTCTCTTTGGACTGCATTTGGTTGGAAAGATGGTTTTGGGTTGACTATGTGTGCAATATTGGAGATGAGTCTTGTGGTGGTTCGTGAGCTAGACTTAGTCGCAATAGTATGAGGAGGATGTGAGACAACGAGGTTAGGCAATTCAGGGAACTTGGAAATCTTGTATCTTATGTATGATCCAAGTGCTGGCCTCTTGTATCAAACACATTTTGTTCTACCTTATTGTAATATCTTGTATAATAAGAAGATTTGTATGGGTATTAGGCACCTCTAGTTCCACCCAACCATACTTGTGTCTCTTTCTCATGTGTATGTATGTTTCTTTTTATTGGTCACATAATTTGCTAAGTATAGAACTTGTTAATTGTATGTGTTGTAAATAACACAAGTGTAATGAAGTGGAAGGTTGGGTGGAAACCTTGGTGGAAAAGAGTTAAGTGTTGAGGCTTGATTCGCCAAGTAGCTCAAAGCATAGATATGGGAAAACCTTGAGTGAAAGAGGTGTAGTCTGGGTGAAGTACTCTCATTTTAGTCGAACCATCGAGTTGGAAATGCCACAGTGTCGCATGACCCCAGGTATTGGGTGACTTGGGTGTGCCAAGTCGAGTTGGATCCCTGGGTAGACTATGGGCGCAAGCGAGATGGTATCAGAGCAAATTTTTGGCCATAGAATTGAAGGCAGTCAAGTTGGGTGAACTCCATCAAGATATAATATAGGCAAGCATCGCCAAAACCTCTGGTTGAATCGATTTGGGTTGTTGGGTGAGTATGATTCCCATTGCAACCATCAGATGAGTTAACTCTTTGCAGAGTTAGGCAAGTCGGTTAATGGTAGCATGACTTGATAGTTGGACAAAATGGGCATGACACCTTGGTGCCAAAGACAACCCGGGATGAGGATGGGTAGAATGATGGAAGGAAGAAGAGATAAATGCATGGAAAGACTAAGATTTAGACGAATTTTTGAATATCACATAGTTGATTTGTAGACTTGATGCAGACAATTTAGGTGCACTTCATTGAGACGTGTTTGTGTTGAGCTCCACCAAGTGCATCGATTGATTCATTTTGTTGCACAACTTGAAGTGTGGCAGACTTCGGATAAGTTGGTATTGCAATGACGGATCAATTTGAAATATTGTACAGTGAGGGATTAGTGCCTTGGTTCTGAGGATAACCAAGGTATCGATAATTGGTTCAGTGGAAGGTGAGCTGATTTGGAAGCGTCACATGTTTGTGACTTAGGAAAGTTTTGATATGTCTAAGGGGATAGACTTGATATTCATCCACAGCAGGGATGCATGATACATGTTTGTTTCGTGATGGAGATGGTGGTTTAGGGCAAGTCGCAGACCCATGACAACATGAATACTTGAACCATGGAGTAGCCAAAAGTGTCATTGAACAAGGCATGACTATTTCAACTTATTTTCATATTTCAAGTTGTTGCAATGAGTTCTTTGAAGGAATATGGGGAGGCTTGGACGAGGATCAAGTGTGATTTGTTTCAATGGTGAAAACTAACAAAGTTGGGAGCAGATCAAGTATTTTGAACTTCAAAGGTGTTGCAGAGCAGTTTGAGACACCTTAAAATGGGTGATGCAAATGAATCTTAGGGATAAATGCTTGGGAAAGTACAATAGTGGACTTAGGAAAATTTGGATGTGGTTGTGGAGATGGTTGGATTGTTGCCTAACTCTTGATGAGGTGAAATGGAGGGCTCACTGTAGTGAAGTAGTCAATGAGGCCAGGGGCATGCCAAGTTTGAGAGGATGGATGAGGAACCTTGGTGCATGAGTTCTTGAGACATATTCATGCAATGAATTGATGATTCACAACAATAATTCTAGAGTTTGAGATGCTTGAGGAGGTACAAGCAATTTTTTTCTAGGTGACGGATGGAGTCATCAAAGAATTTGATCATGAAATTGTTGACAGTTAACTTAAATGGGAATAATGCTGATCCAGGTGGATATCGGTGGCCACCCACCTTTTCCAAATGGCTCAAAACAGTTTTTTGGCAATTTTGGCAATTTACTATTTTTAGCAGGTTTTAACTTCCGGGGCCATTTTGAGGGCCCAAATGAAGGCTTTTCAAGATTTAGGTTATAAATTATATTCAAATGCATAATTGAGCCCCCAAAATTAATCTCCTCGATGATACCTTTCCAACGAGCTATCACACGCCTAAAACGAATATCATATGCAAAAGTTATGACCCCGGGAAGTTGATGTACTCACTTATCCAAACGGGGCCCACATGACTTTTGGCGCTTCATCTCATAGGGTTAGGTTTTTGGATGTCTAGGGGTTTTGGCATTCCTTCTTATTGTAAAAATGCCTTCAGATCCTCATTGTAATCATCTTCTTGTGAATGCGAGTAGCCGTCACATCTCTTCTTAGAGATAAGCTGCCACCATTCTAGCGAGTCTTTCACTCTGTATTTTTACAGTCTCTGTACATTTCTTTCATTAATATAAATCATGTATTACTCTATCTCTGTGTTTATGGTTGCATCTCTGATATATTTATGTTATATTATTGGATATACACGATATCTATGTGCATTTATTTATTATATCTCCGCTCTCATTTCGTGCTAAAAATAATCCGGATTAGTGGTATTAGTGCAGGCTGCTCTTGATCATTTTTTCAGTGCATGTCCCCAACGAGGTCCAAGTATAGCAAGTTGGGTCTTGAGCTTGTCTCTCTTGAAGACAATCTCTCTCGCACACCCAAGAAACCCTCAATGGTGGAAGAAAATAAAAACGACGGAGCAGACGATCCTATCAATATGTTGCTTGAGAAAGCTCTCACGCGACAGAGGGAAGAAATGATGGAGAATTTTGCCCACATCCTTAAATTCCTGTCAATAGCATCGGGCACATATTCATCAAGCGGTCACTTCGGAGGCACCTCACCTTTCAAGGTACAAGTTAATTTTGATATTCTTGTATTTGAAGGACAGATAGATGCAGAATCCCTAGAAAAATTGTTAACTCTGCTAGAAGGTTATTTCTCTGTTCACAATTTTTTTGACAAAGAAAAGATCACCTTCGCACTCGTTAAAGCTCTCCCTCATGTCAAACATTGGTGGGAAACTTACCAGGAGAAAAGTTCCACGAAGGAGTCGTGAATATATGGGGTTGATCCCACTTGGGATTTTTTTGTGGATGCGGTAAATGAATAGTATTACCCTATTGGAAACTATGAGGACTAGTACATGAGATGGACCACGCTGCGGAAAGAGAGGGGCCAAGCAGTTCCAGAGTTCACCAATACCTTCCATAACTTGCACACCAAGCTCGGTATCAAAGACTCCGAGTGACATTTGGTTCTGAAAAACCGTGGGGCTCTACACAGATACATCCAGACTGAAATGGATTTTTTGGACATCTCATCACTCGGTGATGCTTATCGATATGCTGTTAAAATTGAGTAGAAATTTAAGCACAAGAACAAACGGGAATTCAGGTCTGCAAATCCGCAATAACCAAAGTATGACAAAGGCAACCCTAACAAAAAGTCTCTCGAAAACTAGTCCAAGACACAGGAAAAGAAGGGTCACGGGAAGACAAAGAAGGACATCAAAAAATGGTGTGATTTCCACAAAATCCCCTGGCACAACACTGATGAATGTTGCTCAAAACAGTCATTGGTGGCTGAGATCAAAGATAAGGAGCCGAACCTTGATTTAGAATCTGATTCTGAAAATACTGGAAAAGGACAGATCATTGATGCAGACCCCACTGCTATTGTCGCGACCGTAGCAATTCAACCAGAACAACCAACAGATCCTAAAGAGGGAGAGCACCTTTTTCATTCATAGATGTGGGTGAAGGGGACCCCACTGCATTTTATTCTTGATAGTGGAAGCCAGAAAAACCTCATCTCAGCAGAGGTCGTCAAACAGTTGGGATTGTCGACAACACCACACCCACATCCATACAACATCGGGTGGCTTCGGTAAGGACGAGATCTTTGTTTCAGCCAACAGTTTTGATTGTTATACGACATCCAACCCTTCAAGGATGAGGTATTATGTGATGTTGCCCCACTGGATGTCTTTGATGTTCTCTTGGGCCAACCATATATGTGGAGACGCCATGTTGTTTATGAGTCTCGACCTCGTAGTGTCATTGTTACTTTGGGGGGTCATCTCTACATACCATAGGTATTTCCGAATATTGTTCCACCTAAAAAGTGTCGCAAGGTAGTATCTCATACTACAAATTTTAGCTTATTCACAATCTGTTCAAAAGGTGAACAAAATGACACTGCAACCACTACAGCCTTGCCCCAAGCACCTTTTATCCAACAGAAGCAGGTCGAAAAGGCTGTAGCAAAGTGCAAATATTCCTTCTGCACATTGTCCTCTCATGTATCTCAACTTGTTGAACATCCTCAACCTCAACAGGTTCGTGACAGATTTCCACAAACTAAGCAGTGCGATGTCTCTAGCAAGACAAGCAGCTCATCAAGATGCAGATTCAACAAACACTTTTCCCTCTCCCCTAGGAACTCAACACAATGGAGACCATTGCTTCCTAAGGAGGGAGGATTGATCCAGATGGATATCGATGGCCACCCACCTTTTCCAAATGGATCAAAACAATTTTTTGGCAATTTTGACAATTTACTATTTTTAGCAGGTTTTAACTTCTAGGGCCATTTTGAGGGCTCAAATGAAGGTTTTTCGAGATCGAGGTTCTCAATTATAGTTGAAGGCATAATTGAGCCCCCAAAATGAATCTCCTCGATGATACCTTTCCAACGAGCTATCACATTCCTAAAATGGAGATTGTATGCAAAAGTTATGACCTCGGGAAGTTGTTGTACTCACTTACCCAAACGGGGCCCACATGACTTTTGGCGCTTCATCTCCTAGGGTTAGGTTTTTGGATGTCTATGGTTTTTGGCCTTCCTTATTATTGTAAAAAGGCCTTCACAGCCTCATTGTAATCATCTTCTTGTGAATGCAAGTAGTCGTCACGTCTCTTCTTAGAGATAAGATGCCACCATTCTAGTGAGTCTTTCACTCTGTATTTTTACAGTCTCTGTACATTTCTTTCATTAATAGAAATCATGTATTACTGTATATCTATGTTTATGGTTGCATCTATGATATATTTATTTTATATTATTGGATATACTCAATATCTCTGTGCATTTCTTTATTATATCTCCGCTCTCATTTCATGCCGAAAATAATCCGGATCAAATGCAGACCAAATGACTTGGGTGGTGTTAGCTCACCTTTGGTATGGGACATTGGATGAGACATAGCACTCCTTGATAGCTTGTGGATGATTTTTTGATGACTTAGAGATATGGAAGGGTCGTTGGTAGTATTGTCTTGGACATTCCTAGGCATGGAAGTTATTTTGGGTGGCTCATTCTAATTAGAGTGCTTGGGACAGTTCATTGGGGAATTTGAGGGATGTGGGTGAATTGGCCACACTCATCACAAACGTTGAGTTGTGAAGAGGTTTCTCGATGGAAGGAGGTGAGTTGATAGCTTGCCTTACTTTGGAGCTTGCATGAATAGGTGGAGTTGTAGCATGGAATATCTCTTGGGAATGAGCGTGGAGAATTCTACATAGCAATATGGCTGATAGAGTGAAGTGATGGAGTGGAGATAACATGAGAATGCATTACTCGCCATGGATGGGACATTCCATATCCAAGGAAATAGATTAAGAGGATGGAAAATTCGACCAAATAATTCATACTTGTAGAGTTTATTGTAGTTTGAGATGCAAGGGTAGAGCTCATTGGATGTAGCATGAATCATGTGTATTGTTAGTGCAGGTGGAAAACTTCCTATCAATAGAGTGGAATAATTCCATGAAGGGGAAGTGGAGTCATGAAGTGCTAAAAAGGATGTACTTTTGGAGAGACATTGTAGTGCAACGAGGTAAGTGAGGTGACCTTGCCTTGGTCCGAGGATGCGTGTGGATGAACCAAATTGTGAAAGGGAGTGACCAGTTTTTTGCATGAGGGTGTGAATACTCAAGAAGTGTGACATTTGGATTCGTTATTCAACTAGTTCATGACTTGGGTGAACAACAAAATTTCAAATCGGTTGAGAGTACGGTTGCACTAGTAGGTTTGGAGGCACAACACTTGGCCAACATTGTGGAGGATGTCCTTGATGAAGATTGGATGTGACAGTAGTGAGGAAAGGGAGGAAACTTTCCTTATTATTTGGATTTGGATGGAGTGACGAAGATGTAGAAATAAAAGACTATGTTTGGGAATGAGGAAGCACACTTCAAGAACTAGATGTGACAGTTGGATTGATCACCCAAATAGTGAAACAATTGAGGCATGTAATGTGTACATACAGGGTAGATGTAGTTGAAGTATGGGCACAACAATAGGTTGTAGTAGTTCAACACTTCGACATTTTTCAATTTTTGATTGAGGTTGCAGTAGTTGAGGCATCAACAAAAATGGAGCAGAGTGTGATCATTGCAGTATGATAGTGGCATATTGGGCATTGTAGATAGAGTTGGAGAGGATATTTCCTTCCACTGTAGCAATCATATTGGTCACACACAACTTTGGGAGGAGATAAATGTGGACGGTTGCATAATGTTGTTGATGATTGATTATATTGAAAATTTGAAATTTGAGGTTTCCACTTTGCCAGAAGTTTTGGGTTTCTAGTTTGCAAGAAACTTTGGGTTTCCAATAGAATTAGTTGTAGAATCTAGGGAGACGATTTCGGGTAGAGACTTGGAGGTGACATATTTTTTTTGTGTTGTTGGGACAACAATGAATTTTTGTGGAGGAGGATATAAGGTCTTCAGTGAGGAGGGTGTGTGGCACCTCCATCCGACCAACATGGACAAAGACGACAAGTTTTCTTAGGTGACTTGGACGAATGTCTGCGCCTTCGGTTGGACACATTGTGTGACAAGATGGCTAAGTTGGATGGACTTCAAAGGGAGGACTTGGCTAAGTGACTTGATAAGGTGAGCCAAGAGTTATAGGAATGGGAGCTCCACACTTGGAGATCATGATGAGTGAACATGGTGCGTTAAGGCACATGTCACCATGGATCACAACTAATGGGCATGTTCACCATGTGGACATCTTGGGAACTCCATCCTTGGGCGTATAATGTGGATGACTCAAGGTGGAGAGATGTGGAGCCGAATCATGTGATGGACGAGTTGGGGAGCAACCCAACAAACCAACATGAAAATATGATGAATCACGACTTAAGTGAGACACATAACATGGTGAATTGGTTGGTCAGCTCAACCTCACCCAAGCGATGCGACGGTTTAGGAAAAAATCTATGTGTCTATTTGGTGAGGTAGATGCATATATATTACAGAGTTGCGACAAGCTAGAGGCACAACAACTCAAGAAGAACAACACCAAGTTTTATGAGGTGAATTTGGGTAGAAAAGGTGCGAGCTCCCCCAAGGAGCCAAGTCGCTCCACATAGGACAACTTGTGCTTCCTTGTGAATATTCTCTGGATAGATCTAGGGTGAGTTCTCTTTGGATTGAGTTTGATGGCAGGATGGTTTTAGGTTGACAATGTGTGAAATGGAGAGGAATCTCGTGGTGGTTTGTGAGATAGACTTGGTCGCAATAGTATGAGGATGATGTGCCACAATAGGGTTAGACAAGTCAGATGACTTGGAAAACTTGTATCTTATGTATGATCCAAGTGCTCCATTCTTGTATCAAACACATTGTATTGTACTTTGTTGTAACATATCGTATAATAAGAAGATTTGTACGGGTGTTAGGAGCCTTTGGTGCCACCCAACCATACTTGTGTCTCTTTATTATGTGTATGTATGTTGCTTGTTCTTGGTCACATAGTTAGCTAAGTATAGAACTTGCTAACTTTATGTGTTGTAAAGAATGGAAGTGTAATGAAGTGCGCAGTTGGGTGGGCACCTTGGTGCCAAAGAGCTAAGTGTTGAGGCTTAACTTTCCAAGTAGCTCAAGGCGTAGATATGGGAAAACCTTGAGTGAAAGAGAGGTATTCCAAGCAAAGTACTCTCGATTTGGTTGAACCGCCAAGTTGGAAACACTGAAGTGCCGCATGACCCCAGGTGTCGAGCAACTTGGGTGCACCAAGTCGAGTTGGATCCCTGGGAAAACTATGGGCATGTGACACTAAGCAATCAAATAACTGAAAAAAGACCCTTAGCCCACAAACAAGCAGGTCTCATACATCAATTTGGTGATGTTGAATCAAGTGTAGGTATGATATTGATTGAAGAAGAAATGTACAACTCAACCACTTCCAAGCAATGCAAGTCGAGTTTGGATGAAATATAATTTGAGAAATAATGGTTTTGGGCATGGCTAGCATTATGGGTGATATGTGGGCTAGAAGTTGCAATTTGTGCAATAAATAAGTATATTGTAGAAACATATACACTGTGTAATATTGAATGTGGCATCGCAAAACATGGTCGACATATCCGTGCATATTGCAAAAACAAATTCAACATGAAAAATCCTAATTGACATTAGAAAGCACACTAAAATGAATATACTAATAGAACCAAATTACATATAAGTAATAAATACTACTAATTTATATTTACGTAGTCATTGACTAGTTGTATATGTGTATCCCTAAACTATATTAGTAGTTTATGCAAGTAATATATAACAATATCACTTAAAATACATCAAAATTTCTCAAATTTACTAGTAATTAGTTTATAACAAATGTCATGACTAAATTTATTGGTCTTGTAGTCACAAATTATCCAATTTGTACTAGTATTAGTTATGCCTTAAAAAGTGAATTAAAAACATTGAATGAAAAATCGACTAATAATTTGTCTTTCTTAAATTTATTAAACAAAGTGCTTAATGAATTGATTCAATCAAGAGTGATACCTTGATCATATTTAACCAATTTTTATATTTTTTTGGTTTATTTTTTTAAGAAAAAATAAACCAAAAAAGACAATACACAATCCCAATAGTTTTTAAAAACAAATAAAGAAAATCCATCTTCATTAATATGTGTTCAACAATTTAGAAAAAAAAAATTAGTTAAATGAATAGAAATCCTTTTTAATGTGATTAAAACTTTTATCATATTAAACGAGTTCTCTAAACAACTCTACAAAATTCTTTTTAATGTAATTAAAACTTTTATCATATTCAACGAGGTATCTAAACAACTCTATAAAAGAGCACAAAGACAACACATAACAGGTCAATGCACATGCACATAACTTTTGAAGACAAACAAGGAAAACCCTTTTTTGCATCAATATGTGCTCAACAATCCAATCAACAAATCAAAAGAAAGGTGAGTTAAATTATTTGAAAGCCATTATGTAATTATTCGGCTTATTAAAGTACTCGATTTATGTTAAGAGAGAATTATCAAAACTTTATAATTTTCTATAAAAATAATAAAACAATGATTTAGGTTTTTTCCTTTATTTGATATTTTCTATATGTTTATTAGTTTATTATTATTATTATTTTTATTTGATATTTTTTATTGGTTTATTGTTGTTGATATTTTTATGCATTTTAATTTATATTTTATAAAAAATATTTCGTATTTTCATATTATTGTATTGAAAGTGCTTTTTAGAGTTGAGTAT
>JASDQU010229301.1:4742-17238 GCA_032191745.1 Picea mariana | reverse complement strand
ATGAAAAGTGGAGGGGAATAGTGTGAGAAAGAGATAGGGAGAGAGAGGTCAGATAGATAAATGAATATAGAGGGAGGTAGGTAGAGGGAGAGAGAGAGAGAGTTATTTAGTGTTAATAGGAACGCGCATGCGTTCCTTTTCCTAATAACACACACACATTTTAGGAATGTGTGCACGTTCCTAGAGAGTGTATGCGTTATTTTGAATTTGTTTTTTTTTTGGCAGGATTGATAACTTTAATGTACGTGTATGCTGACTTGATTACCTCAAATTTAGGTTTAGGATGGAAAACCTAGTGGTTTGGTCTTCAAATTGATAAAAATGTCCATTTTTGTGAATACCTCTCTATATCTCTTCTTTTGATGTTATTTTTATATAGGATACACAATTCAATTGTTGACGAAGCTATAGAAATAGATAGAGTCAAATATGCAGATTCCAAATATACAGTTTTTTTTTTTTCAATTAATATTGTTTACTATTTTTAATCTATTTTTGTCTTCACATTTATCAAAATCCTAGAATACATACCTCTCTTATTTATGTTAAAACTTTTTTTCTACTTAACCATTTCTAAAATGAGTTATATGTCGCACTAGAGGAGACCGATATCTACGATCTAAAAAAAAGGAAATTCTTTCGATCATCTTAAGACCCTCTTAGCCTGCACGAACAAAAGGCATTGTAATTTAAAGGATATATTTACTTTCATACTTTAAAAAAAAATATTAAATTAATATTATAAATTTCCAAAAAATACACTGCATTAGAACAACGAGTTCTCTACAATTATACAAGTTTTTGGAATGAAATTCCAACATTAATGTACTCAACACCTACATGAACAAAGACATGTACCTCATATTTTGCTGGAAAAATAACATACCACTGTTAGAAAAAATCAATTTTCAAATAGTTATTCACAATTTCTATGATTAAAATTTGTATAGTCTGAAAGCTAATTCAATTTCCTATGTTTCATATTCTTACACCATATTGAAATTCATTATAAAGTACCTTGAAGAATCCCTCCAAGTTAACAAATTGCTATTTTTCCACGTTTGCATTGCCACTAATGTGTCATGAGAGACCATCAACATATAAAACCAAGATAATGAATATACCATTTTTTAAACATTTGAAGTAAACACAATGGTCATACTAACTTGTAAAATTTTGGCTCACCATGAAATCAAACTTATTATATCATTTCTGGCTTGTGAGACTATTTCATTTCATAAATGACTTCTTGAGTTTGCAAACAAATATTCTTTTGCGATCTTGAACAAACGCTTTTAGCTATTCCATATATATTTCCTCATCCAAATCTCCTTGTAAAAATTATATTTTAACATCTAGCTGCTTTAACTCAAGATAAAGTAAACCAGTTAGCGCCAATACTACACAAATATAAACAATCTTAACAACTGGTGAATATATTTCATGGAAATTAATAACTTCCATTTGAGAATACCCTTTTTCCACCAGTCTTTCTTTGTACCTTTCAACTTTATTTCTTTCCCTTTGGGAGTTCTACCAAGTCCCGTGTTTTATTCTTATCCAAGGCATCAATTTCCTTTTTCATTTCTATTTTCCATTTATCACTTTCCATGGCTTCCCCTGGTAACAATGCTCCCCACCATTATAAATCAAATAAATAGATGAAATATAATATTCATACCTCTTAGGAGTATTTGTAGCCCATGTAGATCTTCTCAAAGTTAGTTGTGGAATTTCCTCATTTTCCTATATATTTTCCCCATCATCTAGAATTATTTAGAAGCTTCTTCCCACTCCTTATTTTCTGTAGATGGTTGAGTTTCCAACCTATTTTGTTGATTTTGTGGTACTTTTTCATGTTTCATTTCAACTTGTACTATGCTTGATTTTATGAGAGAAGATTCATCATACTACATCTCTACTAATGATGATTTTGTAGGAACAATATGTATCCCTTAACTCCATCAATATATGATCCAGGTATATATTGGTTTCCACCCACCTTTTCCAACTGGCTCAAAACAATTTTCTGGCAATTTTGGTAATTTACTATTTTTAGCATTTTTTCACTTCTGGAGCTGTTTTGAGGCCCTAAACAATGTTTTTTTTTGGGAAAATAGGGAAAAAAATCTATTTTCCTTCTATATTTCCCCGAGAATGAATCTCCTCAATGATACCTTTCCAATGGGATATCATACACCTAAAATGAAGATCGTATGCAAAAGTTACGACCTCGGGAAGTTGATGTACTAACTTACCCAAACGGGGTCCACATGACTTTTGGCACTTCATCTCCTAGGGTTAAGTTTTTGGATGGTATAGGGTTTTTGGAATTCCTGTTTATTGTAAAAAGGCCTTCAAAGCCGCATTGTAATCATCTTCTTGTGAATGAGCACAACCATCAAATCTCTTATCAGAGATAAGCCGCCACCATTCCAACAAGCTTGTTTCCACTGCATTTTACAGTTTCAACTTATTTCCTTATTGAATAGAAAACCAATTTTACTGTATCTTTGTTATTTTGTGTTANGTTTTGATCATAAAATACAGATCAATGGTATCAGAGCGGTCTGCTCCTTGTCGTCTTAATACATGTCCCCAACGAGGTCGAGGTATAAAGAGTTGGCTCTCGAGCTTGTTTCTCTCGAGGAAAAAAGCTCTCGCATGCCCAAGTGATCTCTCATGGCAGGAGAAAAGAAAGATGATGGGACAAGATATCCTTTTAAACTATTTATTGAGGAATCCCTCACGTAACAAAGGAACGATATGATGGATAGTTTTGCGCAAATCCTTTGGCGGCTACCAACAGGCAACACATATTCTTCGGGCGGAGGCACCGCCCCATTCAAGGTACAAATAAACTTTGATATTCCTATATTTGAAAGTCAGATAGACACAGATGCTGTAGACAAGTGTTTGAATCTACTAGAAGGGTATTTTTCTATCCATAACTTTTCGAATAGAGAAAAAATTACTTTTGCGCTCCTCAAAGCCGTTCCCCATGTCAAAGATTGGTGGGAAACTTTCTGTGAGCAAAAGGAAATAGAGGAACCCTCATTATTTAGAGTCACAACCACATGGGAATTCTTTAGGGATGCTATTAAGGAACAATACTACCCTGTCAGAAGTTATGACAACTTGTATACTAAATGGACCACACTGCGGCAAGAAAGAGACCAAGCAATGCCAGGTTTCACAAATATCTTCCATACCTTGTGCACCAAGTTGGGTATCAAATATTTAGAGTGACATCTGGTGCTCAAGTATCGCGGTGCTCTGCATAGATACATCTAGACTGAAATGGAATTTCTAGACATATCATCCTTGGGCGTGGCCTACCGATATGCCATCAAAATCGAGCAGAAGCTCAAACAAAAGACACGACAATTTGGGTCTGGGAACCTGTTGGCACCACGATGAAGTAGAAAGAAGGACGATCATGGGAAAGGAAGCATGCATAAATGGAAGTAACAACTGGAGAAATAAAAACACACGCACATGCAAGAAAGCGTGCACAAGGAAAGCAACAACTGGAGGAAGAACAACACGCATGCATGGGAGGAAGACCTAACGTCGGTAGGGTTAGGGTGTTGGTAATTTTTGGTAAGAAGGTTGAAGAGCCTGAAATGTATAAACATAGATACACAGGTATCATATAAAGGTTGGTTGATTGAGTTTTATATATTAGGTTGGCGTTTTTACAGTAAGTTTACTGTTTTTTAAGGGTTCGGGTTCTTATAACATTCCATTAGAGTAATACATGAATGGAGGCGTTATGCAATACTGTTATGTAACAGTTTAGTAAGATGTTGAGCTAGAATGGAGGATAGAAGGTAGATATGAGGATTAGTTCACAGGATGTAGAGCCTGGTGTGATCTAGTTCGCCTCATATAGATCTTACCCATAAGAGGGGAATTGTAAGCGCGCGACGTCAGAAAAGAAGAATTGCCATAATAAAAGAGCCAAGAGCCAAATATTTGTGGACGTAGCCCAGGAGGGGGTGAACCACGGTAATAACTATGTAATGTGATGAATGTATGCATCTCTTTACTTTCTTTCAACAATTATTGTTATGCTTAATAAATGAGTTAATACATTGTTATGGAACACAAATATGTTTCTCGGGAAGTAACCTCTGTAATGGAAATATGTACCCGTGAGGAATAGGTAGATTACCTTCATAGTTCGTAATGCATGGATCTGGTTAACAAACCCCTATTTCATACTCAATCCTAGGCTGTAAACACCCAAGTCTGACAACCACCCATTTAAAGCTATCTCGGGTGAGACTGTGCAGTGCATTTTGTGTACTATGTTGCCTTCTGGTTTACCAGGGGGGGTGACAATTTTAGAGGCTTTGTTGGTAACCTGAAAGATATGAACCTTGGGTCAACAACTCAGATAGTAGAAGAGAGTAGTTAAAACCAACAAATGGTTCTGTTGCTGTGTTAAGAGGAACAAGAGAGGACTGCATAGATGAGATAGAGTGCAGGAGAAAACAATGAATGGAACAAGAAGACTACTGAGCCACTAGAAGGGAATGTTGAGACCTTGGAACCCCACGAAATCAGTAATCAAAGGCTGGTTGAGAACCAAAGAGCTAGATTTTTCCCAGAAAGACAATAGAAGCCCTAGCATCACACCTCAGAAATATTTGGATAAATACGTGTTTACGAATTTACACGAAGTCTTTTTCTGTAATTTTCCCCACCTACTGTAGGAGTGGATACTAAGGTTGAAAGATAACCACGCGTCGAAACGGATCCGACAACTAGATTGGACCGCAGTACAGGTTGAGCAGTTACAACAGCTGAACAATAAATTCACCTGCACAGTTGACTTTTGGCTTGACAATATTGTGGCAGGCTTCATCACAGAGTTTGCAGTCAACACCACAAAGTCATACAACGCAGCAGAGCAAGAATTTCTACGTGGACGTCGAGGAAGGTACATTTGATCACTGTATACTTCTATTAAAATATTGCTATATAACAAAGGTGTAATGACAATGGAATCAGACAACTAGACTTCCCTGCATGCATGGAGGAAGGGGGGGAAGCACTGACATAGAGAGGATAAATGGAAGAAGGTGAGGATAAAGGAAAGAAGGAGGAGGAACTCTTGGACCCGATCTTGATGGATGACGACCAACTTAAGTGGATCTTGGCGTCATCATGAATGACGCTTATTGGAGTACCCTACCAATATAAGGTGAATACCAAGATGAGAGCCGTAGCCGTGAGGGAAGGCTTGGCAAGTGATGAGGAAGAGGTAGAGGATCTCCGGGCTGTGGAGCAGATTGAGAAAATCATGCACGCAACTTATGAGAGGAAAACAAGAGGCCCAAGAATGGGAGGAGAAGGCAACCATCCTATACATATTAATGTCAGTGTGGAACCCATAAACCCATGTGTGACTAATACACCAAAGAGAACACCACCGTTTAGACAACCGAAGTTCGGAGGATGTCCGACAGAAAGAAGTAGATCTACTGTAGGAGAAACAACTGGAGGAGACAATTCATGTAGTATTAGTCAAGTATCTACACCACACGACGAAGGTAGCAGTTCAGTATTTAGAATGGCAGGACACAATATCACTATCAGATTACCATAATTTCGAGGAGAAGCAACAGAAGATTCTGAAAAGAACTTGTTCATTTTTGCAAATATCTGGGAGGAAAAACAGATCACTGATGAAGATACCAAACTCACACAGTTAGCGATCACGCTAAGAGATTGCGCACTAGACTGGTACATGAGTCTAGACACAAACAGTGCCACTGGGACGATGAGGACACTGAAAGACATTAAGAAGCTACTGATTAATGAGTTCCAGAAGTCGATCTCAGAGAATCAGTACATGAATGAGATGATCAAGATAACAAAGAAAGCAAGAGAATCTGTATGAGAGGTTGATCAGAGATTCAAGCGACTGAAGGGAAAACTAAAATACCTTATGATCGAGATGCAGCACCGACACCTGTTTGTCAACTCACTACTCCCACATCTAAAATATCCCTTATGACATCAAAAGTTTCAGACACAGGCAGAGGTTCTACAGGAAGCCTTGCAACTAGAAGAGAACCAGTACCAGCAGCTGGACCCAACTATTGAGGAATTGAAGGAGAATTTAAAGAACCTAACATTTTAGTTGAACCAGAATAAGAACAGGGACAAATGAGAAGCCGTTTGGTGCACAACATGCAGAACGAAAGGACACCACAAGAATGAATGCCTAACATTCGCACAGTATATGGCGACAGGTATGCCAAACCCACTACCACAGGGAGGATTATGGTGTGAAATATGCAAGAAACTAGGTCATGACCCTTACCACTACATGATGATGCAGAAATACTAGACAGTTCCAAAGAATTCATATTGCACCTTTTGTAAGTTAGTGGGCCATGACGACAAAGATTGTAGAACTATGGAGCTGATGTGGGAAAGAACATCAGATGCATATAGGGTACATGTCGAAATGATGATTGGGCAAGCAACACCCCAGTTTAACCAAGCCCCAACCCCATACAACACTGCACACCAAAAATATAATACTACACAACAACCCTACAATAATGTGCAGCCGCAGTACAACCCGACACAACCCCAGTACAATACCATGCAGTATAATCATGCACCATAGTATATCATGCCAAGAGGTGATTGCGCAGGCTACAGAGGATCAGGACGAGCCAGAGGAGGCTTCAGATGTGGTAGAGGACTAGTCACATGTCACAATTGTCAGCAACTAGGACATTACGCACGAGAATTCCCACTGCCTCCAGCGACTTGTATGTATTGTCATGCATCGGACCACGATACAGAGGAATGCTTGACACTACTAGTAAAGATTCAGGAAAAGAGGAACCAAAACAATCAGAATGTTCAGTGTATTTCAACCTAAGTAAGGGATGACGGACAAATCATCAACACAGTCACTTGTGGAGGAACGAAGACATGAAATGAAACAGTTCAACAAGAACCAACACAAAACCAATGGATAAAGAATAACATTGACCCCAAGAAGTAATTCAAAATGCTTAAGGAAAAGGAGACTTTTAGGGAAGCCAAACAAGAATTGAAGAAGGAGGACACAACGTCGACTTCAACTGCACAACCAGTCAAGGAAGTCCCAGAATATGAGATGCCACCATCGCTGGATCATACCAACGGAATGAAACCCAAGGGAAAAGTAAGTACAATCAAATGGTTTTTGCAATCATGCGTAAAAGTATTAAGTGATCCTTCATCTGTGAAAAAATTGTGAAACATAGTAGAGAAATGTAGCAGCGAGACAGAAGAAAAGATAGAACCAAAAACCATCAATCACCTACACACCAGAAGAAGAACAAGTAGGGAATTTAGACTAAATGCTAACATTGGGGATTTCAATATGGGAGACATTATACTAGACCTAGGATATGAACTGAATGTGCTACCCAAGAAGACCTGGCAATTCATGGGAGAGACAACATTTGGATACTCAAATGTCTAATTAAAACTAGTAAAACAACATAGAGTCCTACCAATAGGTAGACAGAAAGGAGTAACAATAGATCTTGATGGAGTGCGCACTAAATTAAAGTTTGAAGTCATCAAAATAGTAGATGGCACAACACCGTACCCGAAACTACTCGTTCTAGATTGGGTGTTTGACAACCATGCCATAATTAACTTGAAAACAAGGAAAATGACATTTGAATCTAGAGGTTACAGGGTCATAGCACCACTAGATCCATCAGAAGGGGAGAGGTTCGTAGAACCCACTTTCCTGGACTTAGAGGAGATCGACTAGTTGTACAGAACAACTGCGCACGATGAGGATTACATAAACCCAACTGCAGACGGGGTACTCAGTTGATGGAGCATTACTTCATGTGCAATAGACTCAGACACTGGGTTAGAAAACTAGTAGTAGAGACTACACAAAGTATCCACGAGAAGATGTGCAAGAATAGACTGCACAATATGGTGGATAGACATAGAAATCAGAGAACCACCCAGTTTCCATGGACTAAATGATTTGGAAACATTCTTGACACAATATGAAGACAAAGTATTAGAGAACCATAGGCTACTAGCACTATATTTAGCACTCAAGGCCACACCCGCAAGATGGTGGGGTGCACACAAGGAGACTATCACAGACTGGTATCAATATAAGCGATTAATGCACATACGGTTCGACAAAGAACATGTAGATAACAAACAAAGGAAATATGAAGGAATAGGGACACCAACGAAACACTTGGAGGAGTGAAAAACGCTATGGAGAATGACACCACTAGAGGAATGGCCTCACCACTTCATTCACACTTTAGAGGACATACCAGCGAACTGGTATACAGACCAAGAATTGCGCAAAGAAACTACAACATGGATGACATTGCAACAAAAATTTACCGTCACTTTCTCATTCGAGCATGGGAACCCCAACATAGATGTGGCGCTAAAACGGATAAGAGGAATCATATTCATTGAAGAACCAGAAATAGAACTTATTATAGAAGATAAACAACGAAATAAGTAGACAGTTAAGGAACTACTGTCATGTTACCATGTACAGGAGGAAGCACCAGATGAAGATGAACTGTGCGATATTCAGATTGAAGAAGTCAAAGGTGAAAGAGATGTGGAAGGACCACCCATAGAATCATAATTCATTTCCACGCCAATCAAGATAAAGAAGGTTAACATCGGAACCACCGAGAAGCCCAAAATAACCAACATTGGAGATTACTAGGATGAGTTGACCTTAGAAAGCATCACATAATTGTTGCACGAATATAGCGACCTTTTCCCCACAACATTTACAGAGATGAAGGGTATAGCCGGAGAATTAGGAGAAATTAAGATACCACTCAGATCCGACGCAAGACCTATTAAACAACAAACTTACAGACTGAACCCCATATATAAACATAAAGTTAAAGATGAGATCGATAGGATTCTCAAAGCTGACATCATCGAACTAGTTGAGGAATCATAATGGGTAAGCCCGATGGTAGTACAGGACAAGAAACAAGGAAGAGGGATCAGGATATGCATCGACTTGAGGAAGTTGAATGATGCATGCCTACATAACCCATTCCCTACACCATTTGCAGATGAAGTATTAGAGAATGTGGGGGGAAATGAAGCTTACTTATTCACTGATGGATTCTCAGGCTACCATCAGATTAAGGTAGCACAGGACAAGAAACAAGGAAGAGGGATCAGGATATGCGTCGACTTGAGAAAGTTGAATGATGCATGCCTACACGACCCATTCCCAACACCATTTACGGATGAAGTATTAGAGAATGTGGGGGGACACAAATCTTACTCATTCACTGATGGATTCTCAGGCTACAATCAGATTAAGATAGCACATGAGGATAGACACAAGACCACGTTTGCGACGGAATGAGGATCTTATTAGTACACAGTCATGTCGTTTGGACTAAATAATGCACCCTCCATATTCTCCAGAGTGGTCATTGCAACATTTAAGGAATTCATCCATCAATTTCTCAAATTATACCTGGATGATTGAACAATTTACAGTCTGTTGAAACACCATGTGGAAGTGTTACGACTAATGTTGGAACGATGTAGACAGTGCCAAATATCACTGAATATCAAGAAATGCATATTTGGAACATTGTTTGGGATACTATTGGGCCACATAGTATGCAAAAAAGGCTTACTAGTGGATCCGACAAAGATCACAGTCATTGTTAACTCACCAATACCAAAAATAGTCCGCCAACTAAGAGCAACGTTAGGCCACACAGGATACTATAGAAAATTCATCAAAGGCTATGCACAGATCACAACACCAATGGAAAAGATGCTAAGGAAAGATACAAAATATCAATGGAATGACGTGTGTCAACATGGTCCGGACACTTTGAAGGAAAAGATGGTTACTGCACCAATATTAGTATTTCCAGACTGGGAAAAGACATTCCATGTGCATGTAGATGCATCAATGATAACACTTGGAGCTATCTTAGCACAACTAGGAGCAGGAGACTTGGATCACCCGATCATGTTCGCAAGAAGAAAACTATCAGACTCAGAACATAATTATAACACGATGGAAAGAGAAGGCCTAGATATGGTTTACGCACTGCATAAGTTCAGACATTACCTATTGGGAAAACATTTTAAGATGTTTACATATCACTCAGCCCTAAAATACCTAGTCAACAATCCAGTGTTGGGGGGGATAATCTTTTGATGGTTATTTTATTTCAATAATTTGACTTCGAAGTAATAGTCAAACCAGGAAAACTGAATGCAAGACCTGACCATCTATCACGGGTCACAAATGGAGAAGAACCCACGAACTTACAAGACAACTTTCCGGATGCACAGTTATTCTCAGTATAGATTGCTAAATACTTCTTTGCAGAGATCATCCAGTACTTGAGCACAGGTACCACGCTGTAAGAATATTCCATTGCACAGAAGAAGAACCTGGTAGTCCGTGCAGCTGACTATTAACGGATCACAGGAAATCTATACAAGATGGGCACAGATAGCATCTTGCGAAGGTACATGTTAATGCATGAACGACCAAAAATTTTAGAAGAAGCCCATGAGGGAATGGAAGGAGGGAGTTATGCAGGAAAATCTACCATGCAGAAGGTACTCTGTGTAGTATTATGGTGGCCAACGATCCTCAAAGACTCAAAAGAGTACTATTAAAGATGTGATGTTTGTCAAAGGGTAGACAAACCCAACATAAGGGATGAGATGCCATTACGACCCCAAGTGACATTACATGCATTTGATAAATGAGCAATAGACTTTGTGGGACCAATTAACCCACCAGCCAAAAGAACAGGGGAAAGATACATCATCACCATGACAGTATACCTAACAAGATGGGCGGAAGCCGCACCAATAAAATGTTGCAGCGCAGAGACAACTGCACACTTCTTATTTGAACAAGTAATCACCAGATTCAGGTGCCCAAGAGTTTTGATGAGTGACCAAGGCACACACTTCATAAACAATACCATCCGCGCGATTCTTTAAGAGTTTCAAGTTCATCATTAGAAGAGCACACCATATCATCCACATGCAAACGACACAGTAGAAGCCTTCAACAAAATTCTCGATAACGTGCTAACAAAGATCTATAACGTCAACAAAGACAACTAGGACCTAAAAGTACTAGCAGTATTATGGGCATATAGGACGACATGCCAAAAGNTTTTAGTACCCATCTTACGCACAACAACTATCTAACAAATGACTAAACGAGGTGCAATACATGAAAGAATGAATCAACTATTATCAATGGAGGAAGACCAAATCCTGGCAGGATTCCATCAATAAGTGCAGAAGGCCAAAGACAAAGCTTGGCACGATCGACACATTAAGAAGAAGATGTTCAAGGAAGGAGATCTAGTATTGCTCTATGAAAACTAATCGTTTAAGCACCCAGGAAAGCTGAGAATGCATTGGTTAGGACCATACGAGGTAAAATCCATAACAGATGGAGGATATGTACAGTTAAGAGATTTAACAGACGAAGAAATCATAGGAATGATCAACGGGAGCCGACTGAAGATGTACAAGGACAATCGACCACCCACCGCGTGGTAAAAAAAAAACAAAAAAAAACTGAAAAGCACAAAGCACGCTAGAGATAGAAAAGCCACATGACGTTCAAAACACAAATGCAACAAAGGAAAGGAAACAATTACATACCAAAGAAAAATGAGTGGGAAACAGAAAGTTGAAAAAAACAGTATGACGAGACAACACTAAGCGAAATTAAAGCACGACAAGGAATGATGGAAGATCACATTAAACACGCCAACTAGAAACGGAAAAGTAAGCGTAATGGAAAGTACAAAAATGCCACAGATTCATTGAACCCATAGTTATGGTGCATTAATCACATCATGGAGGAAGTGTCCTCGACAAGCTTCATGACAAGCCCATACAACACGCGAGCACGAATGAAACTAGTCTATTCATGAAAGGAGAACAAAGAGAGAACAACAACAACCATAACGAATAGAGAGAGACCATAGAGCTTGCCAAAGTCATTCAAACTCAACAAACGTTAGACAATCACCACTATGGCACCACCGAAGCCCACAGAAACAGGCCAGACAACCAGACCGACCAGGGTTCAAACTAGGTCACGAGGACTACTGGAAGAAAATGAGAAACCACAGCCGAAGATCGTCGATATCTACGAGATCCAATCCCCATAGATGATACTGGTGAACTCTACACTGATACTAGAAGAGATTCAACAACCACAAGTAGAGGCCATGAAAGATGATACTCCAACAATGACACAAGAGCCTCAGAACGAGGAAGTGAAAACCCAACGGGAAGTGCAACCAGAAAGCACTGAAGTAGTCGTAGAAGTTAATAGAATGACACAGAATCTGGGAGAAGTAGTGCAACTTGACGAGTCACAGGCACCCAACCTAGGTCAACCAACAGAGGAGACCGATGGAACTACCTTGGCTTGGCC
>JASDQU010229299.1:17281-34108 GCA_032191745.1 Picea mariana | reverse complement strand
TCTTCATTAATTAGAAATTTATCTGAATTCAAGATAAGTTCAAAAGTGATTTTTTTGGTAGTGTGCCCAGCCTATGCGTGGCTATGCATGTTACCGTTGCATTAGCTTAGTCCAGCCTGGGGGTGGCTAGGTACATTACATATTGGTATCATATATTTAGGTTGAAACACCAGACTGGTATGGGCTGAAACTGTTGGAAAAGGTATTATGGTTAAGAATGAATATGTCCTTGAAATCTTAAATCTCAGGAGAGATAGCATTGTAGAGATCATGCAGAAGCCAGAGCATTGTGTAGACATAGATCATTTGTAAAGGATCGTAGAATCCTGACCATCCCTTTTTGAATTTGAGAGTGATCCCCACCATGGAATCAAGGAATTTTGGATCGTTAGATTGGAAGGTAGGTGAATGAAGAGCTTCAGATAAAGGTGAAACCAGAGACTAGGAGATATTAATTCATAGCTCTTAGATCGAACTTGTTGATCGTCAGCCATTGATAGAAGCTGAGAAAGAGATGAAAAAATTTGAAACTTTGTCGCTTCAATGATTATGGGAGACAGGAATAAGCATGAAAAGGATGAAGTCATGAAGCCTCATCAGTTGCTCGATCTAATAGGGGTCTTGGGTGAAACCTCAACCGTTAGTTAGGGTCATCCAAAATTGACCACTTCAGGAAGTTTAACTCTGATAGAATTTAACCCATTTAGAACTGTTATAACCTGGAGTCCCAGAGCGTCGAAGTCTCGTCGACCATTATATCGAGGGAAGGAATTTGGAAGTAATGATGACCATCGAATCTATCAATGGTGGAAGGATATCCAAGTTTCATAGCTTCGCCACTCCGACGATTACTGGAGAATGGGAAAATCCCTGAAGTGTTGAAACCACAAAGTGTAAATCCATCGTCGTGAAATCACACAGGCCATGAGATCTGGAGCAGAGAATTTGGATCATCCATTTGATGTATGATGTGTCATAGTCCACATGGCATGGGTGCCATGTGGGGACACATGTCACCTAGACTGCGTGCCTTTTGGGCCCCAACTTGTTCATTTTTAGTGACACATGGAACGCATTCCATTGGTACATGTCACCATAGGTGAAATCAACATGCCATGTCATCTCCAACAGTATGGCCTCTGGGGGTGTCCAACGTCTCTACCGAAGTAATGAATTCACACAAACTGTCGATCTAAGATCCCTTCAGGACCTTTCTCAACCATTAGATCAAGCAGTGGAAGGATGGCATAATCACTTCGATGGGTATCACTCCAGGGGAGTTGAACGACTCAGGAGTGGAAATTTCCCAGAGTCTCGGAGTGTCAAAGTCCTGAATTGATTAAGGACCGTCAGATCGAGCAGTGGAAGGATAGGGTAAGTACTTCAACGGGTATCACTCTAAGGGAGTTGAATGATGCAGGAGTTGAAATGTCACTGAGTCTTGGAGCATCAAAGTCCCGATCTAGTTAAGGGTCATCCATCCCAACGCATAATTAAGTCCTGATTGTCGATCTCGTTGAAGCCTCCAGATGGGGCAAGACCATCCATTCAACACGATATTAAATCTTGACCGGTTGATATGCTAATAGAGTTATTGGAAGGGTTTGGGTGAAGTTTAATTGTGAGATAAATTAGAAGATTGAAAAGGGAGAATATCAGAAGGCCAAAGTTTGGAGGACTTGGTCCTAGCGCTAGTCTCATGATAAGGTAAATTGGGGTCAATTGGAGGCAAAAAAGGATCTAAAAGTAACCAAGACCTCAGACATTATGTTCGAGAAATATCCTCTATAAAAAAATATAGAGGAAGGCGCTAAAGAGTGAATAAGCTCATGGTTTTGAGCCATGGTCACATGGAAAGTGGTTTGAAGGAAGAGCCTGTGCATAATTTGAATTTTGTATCAGCTAAAGGAGATGTGGAATTTTTCGACACGACCATATTGAAAAACAAAAGAAAAGGTGTTGAAAGTGATTTTTTTTCGGGAAGCCATAACTTTCATCTCAAATATCGAATTGGGGCAAGATTACAGTTATTCAAAAGATGATTCAGAGGAGAATAACATGGAATTATTATAATATGGATAATGATAATATATTTCTTCATGAATTGAGAATAAAAAGGACCTATAGCATTGTTTATCAATTTTTTTATAATACGCATAATTCTAACAAAATGGTTGCTTGCACATTTTGCATAATTATGGGGTGTAAACATATCAATTCAATATAAGAATGCATATTCAAGAAATGGAAGAAGGAGAGGGAGCTTCCAGCCATGATAAAGAGTCCAAACATCAAAATATCAGTGTTGGTAATGCAGAGACAGAATCCAACAGACACCAAGCTAGAGGGGAGCAATAAACATTGATAGAGACTATGAGAAGCCTGAAAATAGAAGTGCGGAGTTATAAAGAAGACAATGAGAGACTGGTAAGAGAAAAAAATTAGATAAATTGTCAAGTGATGCAAATATTAAATTAGTTGCAGAGGAAAAAAAAGAATGGATCAAACTCAAAACAGGAGTAAGAGGGAAGATGTCATGAAAGAAGAGATGACCCCAAAAGAGATGGTTATTCAAGAAGTGCAAACATAACTCATAGACATCACTCACCTCCCTACTCAGAAAGGAAATTTTATTGATCTGAAGATTCCATAAGTACTCCATAGGTGTCTCTTGTTAGGCACCAGAGATGAAGACATGAATTGGACAATTTGCAAGGAGAGTTGAGGAAGCTTAAGCCACCATCCTTTGATCGTGAAAGAGAAATGGAAGATGATGTTGAAGCATGGTTTCTTGGGCTCAAGAGGCATTTTCGATTGCATAACTACTTATCAAACCTAGAAGACATAATTTTCGCATATAATTTACATGGGAAAGTTTTTATGTGGTGGGATCAGCTGAAGCAAGTTGAGCACATTAATGAGAGTAGGATCACTTTGAAGCAGTTCAAGAATTATTTTCTGAAGGAGTACCTTTCAGAACACTTCTATGACAAGAAATTGTAAGATTTCTTTGAACTTAGGCTGGGAAGAACTACCATTGTAGAGTATGAAAAAAAAATCTTGGGGCTACTAAAGTATGTGGGGTTTATAAAAGATGAGAAGGTGAAAATACAAAGGCTTTTAAGTGGATTTCCATCCTTTTATAAAGAGAAGATTCAATATGATGAGCCCAAGACTTTGACTGAGACCATCAGGAAGAATAATTACCTGTATGAGCAAGGAAAGGTAAGAGAATCCATGCAGAAATCTTGGAAGGATAAGAAGAAGGAGAAATATGATCAGAGGAGGAAGGGATTCAAACCTCCTTTCAATAGAAATAGCCCTAATAAAAATCATCAAGACCAATATGCTAAGGATGAATCCAAGAGAGAAGGCTCCTTGGAAAAAAGGGGAAGACCACCAATCCAATGTTGGGGATGCAAAGTGTTGGGTATATTTTATATTCTTTGCATGCGTGTGTGTGGGCACGTTAGGTTCAACAACTATGTCTGGTGGTTTTTTCTATTTTTAGTAGATTTTTCTATTTTTAGCGGTTTTCTAAGTTAATCCTGGATTAAGGGATTAGGGTTTTGGTATCTACAGAATACCTAAAAAAGTTGTATATATTGTATGGTGAATGGTGAAATTCGATATAATGAATATAAGAAAGGTTTTCCCTGGTTGAGGGTTTCCAGTATAAATCTCTGTGTACTATGTGAATGAGCCATTGATTAAATTTTGTTTTGCTTAAGAATCTATATGCATTGCTTTGCTTTGCAGGTTTAAAACTTACATGTGGTATCAAAGATCATTTTTGGCTTCAAAGGGACACCTTTGTTGTTGAGGGTTTTGTCTTCAAAGGGACACCAATATGGATCGCTGTGGATATTGGTACACAACCTACTGGATAAGTTGGGGAATTTGTATCAATCAAAGTCCCTGGTAAACAAGTTGTTTCTTCGAAAGAAGATGTATCATCTTAGGATGGAAGATGGATATTCTATGACAGAACATCTAAATGCCTTTAATACTCTAGTAAGTCAACTTGTCTCTGTTAATATTACGATGGCAGAAGAAGATAAGTGTATTGCTTTGTTATGTTCTTTGCCAGACTCTTGGGATAATCTGGTTGTAGCAATTGGTAGTACCACTCAATCTACATTGAAGTATGAGGATGTAGTTTCATCCTTGTTATCTGAAGAGATGAGGAAGAAAAGCGTGGATAGTCATAGAACAGATGATTTATTTGTAAGAGGTCGTACTGATCTAGATTCACATCCAAGAGCTTGATGGAGCTTAAAAAGGCCTAAAAATAAATGTTCTCAGAATGGCATAAAAAATGGAATTGTGCGTAGGCCTCCTCGATATGAACCCAACACAAATTCAATGGGCTCAAACAGAAGTCGTATGCTCTTGATATCACGATTTGAAGTTTAGGTCAAACTGCCAAAAAGTCAAAGTCAAAGTCAACAGTCCATACTGTTGACGTCAGCAGGACAGGTGGAGGATGATGTCAACATGACATCATGGTGACATCAGCAGGACATGTGGTAGCACCAGGACGTGCCATGTGGCAGTCATTTTGGCATTTTTACAGGTTGATTTGGACCAATAAAAATTGGACACGTGGCAGTGTACGAAAATGACACATGGCAGTCGTACAACATGACATGTGGCAGGTACGATGATGACGTGGAAGGTATGTTGAGGACATGGTAGGTATGACTAGGAAACTGACTGTGTAGGTGATTGGGTTGATGATTAGATAGTACGACCCATTCACAGGGTGACACGTGGCCCAATCACAGGGTGCCACGTGGCACCCCAAATTTGGCCAAAGACAGCTGGGTAAAAGTTTGTTCCTCCTCAGGGGGAATTGAACCTGTGACCTCTAGGTAAGGCAACAGACTAGCAACAATTCACTAACCAACAAGGCACGTGTGTTCCTTTTTCATAAAAATGGATGAAATTGTTTTTAAGTTTGGATTGGGCGCGAAACTTGGGATAAGCCTTGATCGGAGGGGGGGCTATCCACGCGACCATATGCACTAGACCAGGGGGCTAGGCAAAGAATAAGGTCCCAACACTCGAACACATGGCACTGCATGCAACCAAGGTCCTGGAGAAAGAGTGCTAGAGCGTATTTTTTCCCAAATGTGAGTTTTCTACCTTATTATTAGGTTTATTCATGATTTTTTATTAATTTTATTAACCAGTTTTGGTTATTTGGCCATATCTTAGTGGATATTGGGCCAAATTAAGTGCCACAAAAAGTGGGATGTTGAGATTTGATCCCTCTACCTCATGGATATATAAACTAATCCATTGTGTGGTTTTAAACAGGAAAGAAGAAACAAAGAAGCTTGAAGCCAAGGTTAGGTAGTCTTGAGTAGTGCAGAGTAGTTGAGCTTTGTAGGCAGTTTCTGGGAGTTCTACTACTCCGTTTTCAATTCCATCTGTTGCATCAAGTTTTTGAGACTGATCAGAATATAGCTATTCAGTCAGATCCCTGTATGATGTAATTTTGTTGCATATTGTAAAGCATTGAATATTTAATAGAGAAAGCCTCCCTCACTGAAGACAAAGGCCCAGAGACATAGGCGAGATTGTCGAACTCCGTTATCAACTTATTGTGTATAATTGGTTGATGGTTTGATTACTTTGTGTTATTTTATATTTCTCTTAATTCTTTAAGTCTTTTTCATTTTCATATTCACATGCACCGTTAGAAAAAGGTCTTGATAAATTGAGGTCATAGTGTGTAATTGTTAAGCGTCGATTTTCGAATCAAGTGGTATCAGAGCAGGCTGACTTTTGCAGGAACGATGAATATGGGAAAAATCTTGAAGAGAGCTAGAATCCAGGAGCTCGAGGAGATCAACCAAACAATTCAGTGAGAGAATGTTGAATTGCGAAGATTGGTGCAAATTCTCGAGGAAGACAGGGAAAGAATGTGAATGTTGATTTTGGCAACGAAACCAAGGCCAATTGGAGGAAGTCCTTCAGCTAGAAGCCCAAGCCCTATCATGGATGATGGAACTCATCCATTCCAGAGGAAATCTAATGAGGAGGATTCATATACTCCTGCTAATCCGATTGAGGAGAAATCGGTAGGAGAAGCCATTGACACATTCTCTTCACCAGCATAAAGTACTGATTACACTCTAGCCTCACCTATAGTTGATCAAGAAGTGGAGTCCGACCATCCAGAGATAGCAGCATTTGAGAAACATACCAAATATTTGGTATGAGAATGTTATCGAAGTTCAGATATGGGAAGGGACAAGGCCTTGGAAAATATGGCCAAGGTAGAGCCGATCCAATTGAAGTGTGTGAGCATCCACTTCGGGAAGGATTGGGATATGCAGGAGAATCTTATGAGGATGACAGTCCAGTGATTCATTGCACACACTGTCAAAAGTTTGAACATGATGTGACTATTGTTGGGAGCGGCATCCAGAATTGACACTAGAATGGTTTTGGACTTGGAAAGGAAAATAGGAAGCTCGATCCAGCAATGACGCAAACAGTGAGTCACGGAAGAAAGGTAAACAGGTTGAAATGTATAAATCACATTTGCCCACCTTTACTGATGAGCATGCTAGAGTCATAAACCTTATCAGAAAAATGATTCCATGCACGTTTTGTAGCAACCATAACCATTGTGTTGCAGACTGCTGGAAACAGAAGGTACATGGAAGAAATATCATGGCAACAACAAGTACGCCAAGACACAATGATGCAGCATTGTAGGTCAAAGAGAATCTGCGAGCAAAGTCAGTGCAGCCAGGGCAGGAGTCATAGAAATCCAAGGGGGATTCGAATCAGTCAGGGCGTGATTCCATCAAGTTTCTTTGAGCAAGAAACACTTGTTCACATTGTCAGAAGAGCGGACATTGTGAGGATAGTTGTTGGAGATTGCATCTAGAGTTTCGAAGCTCAACAAAGCCTGAAGGGCCTGAGCAAAAGATAGATGCTTCAAAGGAACAAAACGACGCTACCAAGGAGCAGAAGGACACTGCAAAAGGACAACAAGCGGATGCTGCAGAGAAGTAGAGGAACGACCACGGTACTTCATTGGCAGGATATGGATTGTCCGACTGGAACTAGGCAGATTTTATGCCCTATATGTAAATTGAGTCAGTGTCATTGTCATTGATGTAATAAAAGTGATTTGATTTATGAAATTACTTATTGAGTCTAGTTAATGTTAAGTCTAGGTTGTTTTTCATTAGTCAATTGATGTAAGGATGTAGTTGATTGATGTAATAAACCTTTTGGGGACCAAAAGGTCTTTAGTGGGAAGGCATGATCCAGATTCGGATCCAGGAGCTTGATGGAGCTCAAAAAGGCCTAAAAATCAATGTTCTTAGAATGGCATCAAAATGGACATGTGCATAAGCATCGTCAATACGAACCCAACACAACTTGAACGGACTCAAACGGACATCGTATGCTCCTCATATCGTGATCTAAAGTCCAGGTCAAATTGGCAAAAAGTCAAAGTCAAAGTCAACAATCTGTATTCCTAACGTCAGCAGTATGTAAGTAGGACAGGTGGAAGATGACATCAGCATGACATCATGGTGATGTCAGTAGGACACGTGGAAACACCAGGACATGCCACGTGGTAGTCATTTTTGACATTTTTAGGGGTTGATTTGGACCAATAAAAATTGGACACGTGGCAATGTATGAACATGACACGTGGCAGTCATACAGCATGACACATGGCAGGTATTGTGATGATGTGGAAGGTATAGTGATGACATGGCTTGTACGGTGATGACGTGGTAGGTATGATTGGGTAGTTGACTGTGTAGGTGACTGAGTTGATGACTGGACAATACGACCCATTCATAGGGTGACACATGGCCCAATCACAGGGTGCCACGTGGCACCCTGAATTTGGCCAAAGACGACTGGTAAAAGTTTGTTCTGCCTCTAGGGGAATTGAACCCACGACCTTCAGGTAAGGCAACAAACTAGCAACAATTCGCTAACCAACAAGGCACGTATGTTCCTTGTTCATAAAGATGGTCGAAATTGTATTTAAGTTTGGATTGGACACAAAATTTGGGATAAGCCCCGATCGGAGGGGGGGGCTATCCACGTGACCATAGGTGCTAGACCAGGGGGTCAGACAGAGAATAAGGTCCCATCACTCAGCCACATGGCACTACATGTGAACAAGGGCCTGGAGAAAGAGGGCTAGCACGCATTTTTGCCCAAATGTGTGTTTTCTACCTTGTTATTAGGTTTATTCATGATTTTTTATTGATTGTATTAACCAGTTTTGGTTATTTGGCCATATCTTGGTGGATATTGGGCCAAATTAAATGCCACAAAAAGTGGGATGTTGGGATTTGATCCCTCTACCTCATGGATATATAAACTAATCCATTGTGAGGTTTTAAACAAGCAAGAAGAAACAAAGAATCTTGAAGCCAAGGTCACGTAGTCTTGAGCAGTGCAGAGTAGTTGAGCTTTGGAGGTAGTTTCTGGGAGTTCTACTACTCTGTTTTTAGTGCCATCCATTGCATCAGGTTTATGAGATAGAAAAGAATATAGCTATCCATTCAGATCCCTATATGATGTAAGTTTAATGTAGATTGTAAAGCATTGAATATTTAATAGAGAAAGCCTCCCTCACTGAAGACAAAGGCCCAGAGACGTAGGCGAGATTGTCGAACTCCATTATCAACTTATTGTGTACAATTGGTTGATGGTTTGCTTACTTTGTGTTATCTTATATTTCTCTTAATTCTTTAAGTCTTTGTCATTTTCATATTCACATGCACCGTCAGAAAAAGGTCTTGATAAATTGAGGTCATAGTGTGTAATTGCTAAGCTTCGATTTTTGGATCACATGCCCAAGACATGAATCCTGGTAAGCCTTCAGGGGGGAAATATAAATCTACAGGTAGATCTAAGTCTCCAGAAAAATCTTTGAGGAAATGTTGGAAGCATGGTAAAACAAGGCATTATAAGAAAGATTCCAAGTCTAAGAAGGTTGAAAAACCAAAGGGATCTGATAGTACCTCTTCCACAGAGGAGAAAACCTCCACTGAAGAAGGAGGTGATGTTTACCTGGAATATACAGGTACACATGCAGACCGTGATGTATGGTTGATCAACTCAGGTGTGTCATACCATATGACTCCTCACAAGGATTGGTTCTCTGAATATGAAAAATATGATGGTGGTGATGTATTCCTAGGAGATGACTCGATAGCCAAAGTCATGGGATGTGGAAGGGTTAAGTTGTTGCTAAAATATGGAAGGATTATAACTCTCCTCGGGGTTCTGCACATTCCAAAACTTTTCAGGATCCTAATATCTGTAAGAAAGTTGGATGATGCAGGAGTGGATACTGTATTTGGAAAGAACACTTGCAAGATGGTACGAGGAGAAATGGTGTCAATGAGGGGAGTTCAATGTGATACTCTGTACAAGTTGTTGGGAAGAACTTATACTAATGTGTGTAACAATTCTGTTGTCCTTGAGAAGACAAATAAAGAAGACAAGACCAATACCGTCCCTGAAAACAAGACCATGTTGTGGCATCAAAGACTGGGGCATATTGGAGAAAAGGGCCTTCGAACACTACACGGTAAAGGCATGGTTGAAGGTATGTCTAATTGCACTATGGATTGTGATTTCTATCAACATTGCATATATGGTAAACAGAATCGAGTAAGATTCCCATCTAGTGCTACAAGAGCAAAGGGGATCTTAGAATTGATACACAGTGATGTGTTTGGACTTGTGCCTATTCCATCACTAGGCAAGTTTGTGTATTATGTTTCATTCATGGATGATTTCTCAAGGTACACATGTATTTATATTCTTAGAAGGAAATCTGAGGTATTTGATAAATTTAAAGAGTTTAAGGCTCTGGTAGAAAATTAGACAAAGAAGAAAATAGAGGTATTAAGAACAGATAATGGTGGAGAATTTTGTGAAAATGAATTCGAAGAATTATGTAAGAAGTGTGGTATAGAAAGGTGGAATAATACTCCATACACTCCTCAACAAAATGGAGTTGCAGAAAGGATGAACAAGACACTGATGGAAAAATAAAGGAGCATGCTCAGCAGTGTCGAGTTAGGACAAGAATTCTGGGCAGAGGCAATGGGTACAGCATTTTACCTGGTCAATTGATCACCTTCATTTGCGTTGGATGAAAAAACTCCACACGAGGTATGGACTGAAAATAAACCCTCTCTTCAACATCTTAGAGTGTTTGGTTGTGATGCTTATGTACATGTTCCAAAGGAAAACAGGAGTAAGATGGATAAAAAATCTGAAAAGTGTATCTTTATTGGTTATAAAGATGGTGTGAAAGGTTATAAGCTTTGGAACCCAAAAACTGAGAAGACTGTTTACAGTCGGGATGTTGTTTTTAGAGAGGTAAAAGATGTGTCCAAACATGAATTCCTACTAAGACAAGACGAACCTGAGAAAATAGAGCTAGAGTTGGATGATGCAAAATCTGAATCATCTGAAGAAGATGAAGTAGAAGAAGAAGAAGAACCTCATACCCCAGTATTGAGGAGATCAGTGAGAGAAAAAGGAAACCAGAAAGGTATAGTCCACCTGATTTCCGTTCCAATTTTCCTTTATCTATTACTAATGATGATCCCAGAACTGTCAGGGAAGAGGTGAATTCAAAGGATATTAAACTCTAGAAGAAGGCCATGGTTGAAGAAATGGATGCCTTGGATAATAATGAGGCATGGGATATAGTTGAGTTTCCAGCCAGAGGAAAATTTGTTGGTAGAAAATGGTTTTTTAAGAGGAAGTTTAATGCAGAAGGAAAAGTGGAGAAATACAAAGCTCGGTTAGTAGAAAAAGGTTATTCCCAAGTAGAGGGAATTAACTTTGGTGAGATTTTTTCTCCAGTTGCTAAGTTAAGTTCTATTAGATTTATTTTATCTATTGTTGTTGCTTTTGATCTTGAAGTGGAACAGATGGATGTGAAGACAACATTCCTACACGGGGATCTGGAAGAAGAAATCTACATGAAGAAGCCATAAGGCTTTGTAGTAAAGGGAAAGAAAGAGTTGGTCTGTAAGCTAAATAAGTCACTATATGGTCTAAATAAATCACCTAGGATGTGGTGCCAAAATTTTGACACATACATCCTTGGATTGGGATTTGTGAGAAGCAGGGTTGATCACTCTGTATATTCCAAGCAGGTTGGTAATAACTTCATTTATGTAGTGTTGTATGTTGATGACATGTTGTTGGTAGGAAATAACATGGATGTTATCAAGGAGGTGAAATCGTAGCTATCCTCCAAATTTGACATGAAGGATCTCGGTGCTGCTAACTTCATTCTGGGAATGGAGATTAAAAGAGATCGTGCAAACAAGAAACTCTAGTTAAATCAGAGAAAATATGCTGAGACAATATTGCAGAGGTTTAATATGCATGGAAGTAAACCGATCAAGGTTCCTATTCCTATAGGTGTAAATTTATATGCAAATCATTGTCCCAAGACATAGGAAGAAGAAGAGGACATGTCCCATGTTCCATATGCCAGTGCAGTTGGTAGTTTGATGTATGCAATGGTTTGTACTAGACCAGATATTTCACATGCAGTGGGATTTTTGAGCAGGTATATGTCAAAACCAGGGAAGGAGCATTGGACAATAGTAAAGAGGCTATTCAGGTATTTCCGTGGCACTACCAATTATGGATTGTGCTACCAAGGAAGACCATGATTGGACAGAGTGGTGGACATACATGGCTTTGTTGATGCAACTGGGCTGGAGATCTGGATCGCAAAAGATCTACAAGTGGGTATGTGTTTAACCTATTTGGATGAGAAATCAGTTGGATGACCAAAAGACAAGCTGTAGTAGCACTCTCAACTACAGAAACTGAATACATGGCAGCCACTCATGCAAGCAAGGAAGCAATATGATTACAAAGATTGTGTTCAGGTATTGGGTTGGTACAAAAAGCAGTGAGATTATATTGTGATAGTCAGAGTGCAATCTTCCTGGTAAAGAACCTAGCTTATCATTCGAAGACAAAGCATATCGATGTTCAGTATCACTTTGTGAGAGACATGGTTGAGGAAAAGAAGGTATTGCTGGAAAAGGTTGACACTTTGAAGAATGTTGCAGATTTATTGACAAAGTCTGTGAGCACATAAAAGTTTTCTTGGTGTAGAGTAACAATGGGCATTGTTGCCCTGGATTATTGACTATATGACCCTGTGGACCCCTGGATGCAAAGAAAACAACAAGTGGGAGAATGGTGGGTATATGTTATATTCTTTGCATCCGTGTGTTTAGGTGCATCAGGTTCGACAACTGTGTCTGCCGATTTTATCTATTTTTAGCACTTTTCTAAATTAATCTCGGATTAAGGGATTAGGGTTTTGGTATCTACGAAATACCTAAAAACATTGTATATATTGTATGGTGAATAGTGAAATTTGATATAATGAATATAAGAAAGGTTTTCCCCAGTTGAAGGTTTCCGATATAAATCTCTTTGTACTATGTGAATGAGCCATTGATTAAATTATGTTTTGCTTAAGAATCTATATTCATTTCTTTACTTCGCATGTTTAAAACTTACACAAAGAAGATCACTTGTACAAGGATTTCCCTCAAAGAAGGGACAAAGTGAATACCGTGCACAACATCCAAGAGGCTACAACAGTAGAATACATGGGAATAATATATGCATCCTTAAATGATCGACAATAAAAGTACCAATCCAATATGATCGACGTGGAAGGTAAAATCATTAATCATCATGTTTCTATTTTAGTTGATTCAGGAGAAATTCATTGTTACATTGATCCTAAAATAGTGGATAGATTACATTTGGAGAAAAGTAAGCTTGAAAAATCAAGTTTGGTTCAAATAGCCACTGGAACCAAAATGAGAATCCATGATATGGTCAGAGGTTGTTCCATAATTTTTAACGGTGTGAATACTAATGTTGATCTAAATATTATACCATTGGGATCTTATGATATTTTAATTGGAATAGATTGGTTGGACAATCATCATGCTTTCCTAGATTTTCATAACAAGACATTTACATGTTTTGATGAAGAAGGAAAATAGAGCACTATGAAAGGAGTTCCAAGACCCATCTCTATAAGGTAGATTTCATCCTTATAGCTAAAGAGATGTTTCAGAAAAGGATGTCAATTGTATGCATCCCATGTGGATGAGCCAAAAAAGAAAAAGGGGCCAAGCCTTGAATAATTTTAGGCACTACAAGAATTTGAAGATGTATTCCAAGAAATACCAGGGTTTCCACCAAAGAGGGAGATATATTTATCTATTGATTTAGCGCTAGGAGTTGTATCAGTATCAAAAACACCTTACATAATGAGTACACTAGAATTAAAATAATTACAAATGCAGTTGCAAGAATTGTTGAGGAAAGGGTACATGTGTCCAAGTGTTTCACCTTGGGGAGCACTAGTACTCTTTGTCAAAAAGAAGGATGGAACTTTGAGGCTGTGTATTGCCTTTCGACAGATAAATAAATTCACTGTAAAGAACAAGTAACCTCTACCAAGAATTGATGACCTCTTTGATCAGCTAAGAGGGGAAAACATATTTTCCAAGGTACACTTGAGATCAAGGTACCATCAGGTAAGAATCAAGGAAGATAACATCAATAAGACAACCTTTAGAACCAGGTATGGGCATTATGAATTTGTAGTGGTTCCTTTTGGACTGTCCAATGGACCAACTATATTTATGTGCTTAATGAATGGCATATTCAAAAAATACATGGCTAAGTTTGTCATAGTATTCCTGGAAGACATACTTGTCTATTCTAAGTCAGAGGAAGAGCATGAACATCACCTAAGCTTAGTATTGCAAGTGATGAGGGAACATCAGTTGTATGCCAAGCTTAGTAAGTGTTCTTTTTATGAAGAACAGATCCATTACTTGGGACACATTATTTCAAAACAAGGTATAGCAGTAGATCCAGAGAAGATTGAATCCATTAAAGGATGGCTAACACCTAGGAATGTTTCAAAATTTATGTATTTTATGGGATTAGCTAGTTACTATAGAATATTTAAAGTAGGGTTATCTAAGATTTCTCATCCCATCACTTTTTTTTCCTTGGAAAAAATCATAATTTTATTATAGAACAAAATTACATACACAGGTATGTATTTGCTATTTATCATAGCTACGTACATATTTTCCACTCAAATGAGTCAGTTCACCATATCTCTACTTACAAGCTTCTATGAGACACATTCCCATGACTGGTTCCAAAATAATAAGCAGTTAAAAAAGTTATAAAAGTATTGACCCCTCAATGGTCATTCTGTTGTTATTACATTGTAAACAAAATTTCATAAAAAAAGGTAAGAGTTTCCTCCTCATACGAGGATATTGACAGCCGCCTATGTTAAGTCGTTCATTGAAAGGTCTATGATAGAATCCTTGAGTGCCTGTAGGTGTGATTTCTTCTATATACCATTGGCCATAGTCTAACGGTGTGGCCTCCTTGGAACGTTTGTCTACCATTTGGTTCCTTTCCTTGTATATATGAGAAAAAGAGATAGTGTCAAATATATTTTTTATGTGAATTGCATCCTCTAGCATTGGAAGCAAACATGAAACTTGACATATATGTTTCTCATTGATCCAATTGATGATTACTAGGGAGTCACCAAAGACTTGTAGAGTTCTACATCCCTGTTCAATAGCAAATAAGAGGAGTAGTTTTGAAGCCATTAATTCAGAGTAGTTGTTTGTGCCCTGGCCCAAACCCGCTTTGAGGGTGAGTAGTGTTCATGCGAGAAGTGGAGACAACCTCCCCCACTGCAAAGTGTTCGATCCGATGAGGAGGTCCCATTGAAGTATCCCCAGGAAATATTGTTATCAGGTTCCACCTCCCTGATATTTCTGGGAGGAGCCACAGTGTCCCTACCCGACACCAAGAAAGATTGAAAGATCCCTATACATGTTACTACAACTCTTTCTGTCGAGAAGGGTGCATCCTAAAAGATTTGTCCATTCCTGGTGATCCATATCCCCCATGCCAGAATAAAAGGGAAGGCTTGATAGTACTCTTGGCCTCATACCCGCAACCAATTCTATAGAGCTAATTCGAAGGTAATTCCATGCCAAACCCAAAGGGAGGGCATTAGGGTCCTAGCAAAGGCCCAGACATCCAAGACAAAATGAAAAAGTAAGAAAAGGTGGTCCATTGATTCTACATGGGATTTTCACAGAGCACAACGTCCTGGTCTTGAAAAAATACATCTTTGTAAGTTGTCCTCGGTGGGAAATGTGTTGGCCAATATTGACCAAATTAACAGTTTCCCTTTCGTCGAAAATTTTATTTTCCATATTTTCTACCACCATCAGAGGGGGTCCCTTTGAAAAATATCCATATATAACTTGATATAACCGGAACACAAGGTGTATTCATTGTCGCCAACTCCATCCCAAAGCAGTTCATCATCTCTGCCCACCAGATGAATAGAGGTTTTACGAAGAGCCTGTGTGTACCTATCCCAGTGAATCAAATCCACCTCCAGGAGGCCAAGTCGGTTCCCCGTCATCCATCCTTGATGCCACATGTCTGTAAGTAGGGGGTCCCCCACTTGTGCTAGTTTATAGTATCCTACCAACGCCAACCTTAACCGAGTCTTATCTGGTAAAATATGGCTCAGTTGAGATCCTGGCCAAGGGTCCAGACCAAGACGAACCTGCCATCCAGAACCCACTCTCCAAACCAGACCATTCCCCACCAGATCAAAGGCCTTGATCAGTGCCTTCCAGATGATAGAATCCCTTGATGATGTTTTGGAAGGAAGGCAAATCCATTCTAGGATTGAGAGTGGAGCTATGTATTTTTGATGGACTACCTGCGTCCAGAGACTGTTGGTATTAATCAAGCACCAGGAGCACTTTGTCGCAAGCGCTTTGGAGAAGGTAAATATATTTTTTAATCCCCAGCCACCTAGGGATTTTGGCGTAGCAATACATTCCCAGCGAACCCAAGGTAAGATTTTGTTGTTCTTATGTCCCTGCTGCAAAGCTAGAAGCACATCTTCCGTAAATTCTCCAAAATCCATTTTGGAATCCATGCTAAAGAAATCCAGTATACCAAGATGGCCTCTAGAAATTCTTTAATTAGAACAAGTCACTCTGCCCTGTAAAGCCATCTATGACTCCATCCCTTGAGCCTTTTTTCGATTTTTGTTATAAGCCACCCCCAGTTGGTCTTCCGGTATTCATTTGGTTTCAGTTGATATTTGATATACTTCAAACCCTCATCTAGAGAGAAAACCTAAAGGGGATCTGGGTAGTGATGAGTAGTGACTCTTCCATGGATAGGAGAGACAAAGTGATACTGGATTTTTGGTTGTTGATTTCCATGCTTGTAGCTTGTTTAAAAAGTAGAATCCCTTCACTTATCTTTTCAATATCTCACCTGGCTCCATCGAAAAATATTAATATGTCATCTACGAACAGCAGGTGTGAGATGTACAGTCCTGTAGATATTTTTATGCCTCTAAAGGTGCCTGCGAGATTTGCCTCAATCAAGAAGTGACTAAGGCACTCAGCGACCAGAAGAAAGAGAAGTGGAGACTGCAATATACCAGATATATAAAATATGCAGAACAGAAACGAAATGCTAGAAATAACAGAATAACGGTGAAATATCCAGCATAATCTTCACAATACACAGAAATGATATACGAAATAGCAACAGAAATAACACTTGAACAGAAATAGCACTTGATTCAGATAGCAATGTTCACAGGCCTCTTCGAGGGGGCAACCTCCAATCGAGCAGCGCTCTATTACAATAATATCCAAGCTAGGGTTC
>JASDQU010229299.1:5089-17181 GCA_032191745.1 Picea mariana | reverse complement strand
CCTATTTATACTAAAAAGAAGCATCTAGAGGAAGATCCTTCTAGAAGCGGAAGCTTCTATTAGGTCTTCTTACATCCACCTTATTCTATTTTATTGAAAGGTCTTATTAATATTGACCTTTATTACATCCGAATACATTAATCTACCTATGTGCGGGTTAGGACCTTAACAGAGACAAAGTAAATCCCTGACCAACTCCTCGCTTCGATGTAAAGAAGGAGGAGGCATCCCCATTGATCAATATAGAAAAGGATATTGAAGTTAAGTAATCCATCTTACATTTTGTGAAAGTTACCCAAAAACCGAGGTGTATCAGCAACATCCGAATATATAGCCAGTTTACTTTGTCAAAAGCCTTTGAGAGGTCGATTTTAATGACTGCCCCTTTGAGTTTCTTTATTTTTAAACTGTGGAGGCCTTCCTAAGCAACCCCGATGGCCTCATGGATCTTCCTTCCTTTCAGGAATCTGAACTGTTCAGGTGAAATATGCCTAGAAAGTATATCTTTTAATCTTCGACTAATGACTTTTGAGATAATTTTATAGAGGTAATTGCACAGGGAGATCGAGAAAAAGTCATCGAAGGAAGTTGGATTGTCTATTTTGGGTATTAATGCAATTAAGGTAGCATTAAAAGGCTCATCTATACGCCCATTTATTCTTGACTCCTCCACTACCGACAAAATGTCTTTCCCCAAAAGATCGAAGAAACCCAAATAGAATTCAATCGGCCAACCATCCGGTCCTAGGCTCTTCCCTTCCTGTAAATTTTTCATGACAACCAACAATTCCACTTCAGAGACTTCCATAATCAAAGAATCCCACTCTTCCTCTTCCACAAAACTAGGAAAGAGCCTGGCCACTTTCACGATTTCAATAATTGAGGACCCCACCTGTGCTTTGAACAAATTTTTAAAGTGTGTAATCCCCATTGAGGCGAGACCCTCAAAAGTATTGACGAATTGGCCATCTCCCTTGGTAAGGCTCCAAATTGTGTTATTCATTTTCCTACCCTTGGCATAAGAGTGAAAACAAATTGTATTCTCATCCCCACAAGTGATCCAAAGTGCACGAATTTTAAGTCGCCATAAGGCTTCATTTTCAGCCAAGATAGTTCTTCGTCGAAGTTCTAATTGAACCAATTCATCACTTGTCTCCCTAGAGAGGAAACTTCGATCCGGATTGACCTGCCCTTAAATTGCTTACCCCCTTATTATTACAATATTTAACGAAGAGTATAATTATTATTTATGTTGTTTTTTTTTTATTTTTATTTTTAAATAGATAGATAAAATTTTACCACTAGCATAATTTAGACTTAGACCTTAAATTTTTGTACTGGGTGACATTTTATTAAGGAATTTGTTTTTAAAAATTCTTAACACATTATTCATCCTAAGGCCATCTAGGTTCATTCATTTATCATCAACAACACAACGTGCCCTTCAGGACACACTAGGTGCTCCAGGGGTGCCATTCACCTTAATTTGTTTCCCTTGCGCGACGTGCCCCTCAGGACGCACTACGTGTTCCAAGGGTGCCACTCGCCTCTTTCCATTTTTCTTGCGCGACATGCCCTTCAGGATGCACCACGTGCTCCAAAGGTGCCACTCGCCTCTTGACTGACTTGGTAGACATCAAAAACCCCTGGAGTCAATACTCTGCTAGGTGAACTTGTGGGATACTAAGGGCCTCTATGGAATAAGGGCCCCGCCTTATTGCGCGCCCCTCAGAATCATCGTGAGCGATTGTCATAGTCCGCCCTCACGGCATCATGGGTCCTCTCGAACTAGGTAAACATTAACCTACAGTTTGAGCCACGGTGGGAGTGCTAGTAGGCTCTGGCAGGGCTGTTGTCCACACCTCTCCCTCAACATCTCTGGTAGTCATGCGTGACCCCTTTACTCCACATGTGAGTCTGGTCAGCAAGATATCGTCAGCCTACATCATCAACAAATCATGTTAGAATATATCCATATCATATCATCTAATCAGATGCACTAATATCATAGTAAAACAATCAAACCCCAATGGTACACTCCCCGACTCGATCCGGAGTCCAAGGGGTTCCATCGATTTCTCTACATCCCCGAGGTCCAAAATCCTGCACACTCAGTAAAACCGAGTCAATATCACATGTCTATGTCAATGCAGTAAACAACATGTCATCAACCCATAATGCCTCATAATCAAAATCAAATGTTTTAATAGCATAATAATCTGGATCACTTGCGAGCAAGTGTCCTCAAAGAATAAGTTCGCTTAGTGCGCTAGAGCGGGATGTTACAATAATCCTTTTACACACAATAAAATGAAGCATGTCGAGCTACATCTTCACTACTCTAGACAATTGGTTCAAGAGAAGGATTTCACTCTTGTTTATTGTAACACAAATGATCATATTGTTGATATATTTACCAAACCCTTATCTAAAGCCCATTTTTTCAAGATCCGTCCTATGCATGGGATTAAGGAATACTCAATTATGGGGGGTGTCCTAATGACATAATTCCACCTCTTTAATCTCCAGAATTGTGTTCTAGTGGGGGGGTCTTGGAACCTCATGTTTTGATGCTTCACCCAATGTTTTCTGGAGATAGTCAGTCAATCAATCGACTGTCAACTAGAGATAGTTAGTCGGGTGGTCGATTAGATAGTCGACCAGTAGATGAACGAACTGAGCAGTCAACTATGTGTTGGATGACTGGATGGTCAAGTCGACTATTCAATGCAATATGATAGAATTTTTGGGATCCGTTCCAACCATCGACGACTTTATGTGGACAATATCTTCCCGATTTCAAGGAAATTGGTTAGATACAAAAACTATAAATAAAGGACCCTATGGGTCTATCATACAACAATATCACATACTGTTAAGTATGTTCAATGATGCATTATGACAGTTTAATCACAATTCATTGTACTTAAGTGTTGTAATGGTGTCTTTTGACACCACCGATCTTCTTTGAAATTTATTTCTCTTCATTTATTATATATATTATGTTATTATTCCTTTCATTTTTACACTCAATCCCAAACACTTAATGATAAAATCCTTTAATCTCATTGATATACCCACTTGGAGGTGAAGGGCATCATACAACAATATCAAATACAATTAAGTATGTTCAATGATGCATTGTGACATTCTAAACACAATGCATTATGCTTAACTGTTGTAATGGTATCCTTCGACACCGCCGATCTTCTTTGAAATTTATTTCTCCTCATTTATTATGTAGATTATGTTATTATTCCTTTCATTTTTACACCCAATCACAAACACTTAATGAAAAAATCCTCTAATGTCATTGATATACCCACTTGGAGGTGCACGGAATTTGGGAAAGATAATTTATTCACAAAAGTATGTGCATGTTCCTAAAAAACTACACACACTTTTAGGAATGCATACGTTCTATTAGTAATGTGTGTGCATTCTTTTCATTTAATTTGTTTTCAGGTTAGAGTGACAACTCTAGTGTACATGTATGTATGTTGATTTGGTTACCTCAGATTTAGGTTCAAGATGACTATCGTGGTGGTTTGGGATGCAACCACATTAAAACCTCATTTTTTTTCTAAATACCTCACAATATCTCTACTTTTAATGTTATTTTTAATCGTTTACTATTTTTAATATAATTTTCTCTTAACATATATATATATATATATATATATATATATATATATATATATATAGAGAGAGAGAGAGAGAGAGAGAGAGAGAGAGAAATCTTTTATTTCTACTATAACTATTTTTTCCTTAACCATTTCCATTTTTTAAATAAGTTATACGTTGCACTAGTACATGTTGAGATCTACAATACAAAAAATTAAAAGAAATGTTTAATAATACTACGACCCTTGTACCTAGCACTAACATAAGGCCATTTAATTTCAAGGATATAATGACTTTCATAATTTAAAAAAAATATAATGTTAACATTACAAATTTTGAAAAAACAATTGTGCACAAGAATAGTGTGTTTAATACTTGATTCTACAATTTCTTTTAAGGAAATTCCATCAATTAAGTACTCAACACCATCACTAATGGAAACATATGCATTATACTTTCAATGAAAAATAACATACTAATGTTAGGAAAACTCAAATTTCTCATAGTCATGCACAATTTCTATAAATAAAAATTATATATTCAAAAAGGTAATTCATTTTCCTACATTTCATATTCGTACATCATATTCAAATTCATTTTGAAAATACCTCAAATCATCCCTCCAAGTTAGCAGATTGATTTTTCTCCATGTCTCCATTGCCAACAACGCGTCATGAGACACCATCATTAGTTTGCACCCACATTTAATTCATTTCTAAAATCCATTAGAGAAAGCTTCAAGTTGTATTTTTTCAAATATCAATTGCTTTTAACGCTTGTAACGTTCTTTTGTAGGAATTTTATGCAAGACAACGTTGAGATTAAAATTAAGACTTTGTGATATGAGTTAGGCTCATGATCATGTGAGATGTAAACATTAACAATTTGGTTGCATAAGGGGATATAAAATATAACATACTCAACCACACTATTGTGAATCGCATGAATACAAGTGATTTGATTAGATTTTGAAGATTGCCTTAAACCATTGAAAATTATTATGTACTAACAACTACAAATTTTGATCTATTCATTAACAAACACAATTTCAACTAGAACTCTAGAACTTCTTTTATACATGCAAACTAAACCAAACTCTTAATCTAATCATAAAGTGTTTGGGTTGGTGATTTTTCTTATGACTATAACTTGATTACTTAGTATTTTAACATTAAAGTTCCCTAGAAAAATAATATTAGCTTCATTTATTAGATTTACAACAACGTACTCTAAACCATTATAGGGAAAAAAAATTATCTAATTGTTTTTTTGGAAGAATATATATGTGCAAATTAAAATATTTCTAAAATATTTTGTTGGTAACAATGTTTGGAATGTCTATCAATATGTATAATTGGTTGAAAGAGTGTTTTTTGTGAAGCTTATATAAGGAGTAAGGTTATGCTTTATGTAAAATTATATGTCTCTAATGCTTCATCTTTTATTTTAGATTAATCAGAAGACAAATCTCTCCATGTCATGGACATAAGATTCTTTTATTTTCTAAGAGCAACTGTTTCCGAACATGAGATTAATTTTCCTTTTTTCGATGTAGATAAAGATACTAGTAAATTCCTTATGCTTGATACCACAATAACACCACAAGCCCGTGCCTTGGAGCTCACGCCTGCCCTGGCCCCATCTCACATAGGTCTCTGGACAAGGTCATGTGATCCCGTTAAAATCGTTGAATTATCGGGAGCCTTCGAATTATGCGGCAATTTTTTATTTGAAATTGGATAAGGTGATGTGATCTTGCAAAACAAAAGTGATCCAAGCGGGGCTGCAAGGAAATGTTAAAGTCCTTGAATTATGGGAGTCTTCTAATTGTGAGGCAATTTTTTATTCGAAATTTAGTGAAACAGGAAGTAGAGTTCTCGAATTTTAAATTAATTTAAAATTATATAAAAAAAATTGAAATATTATTATATTTATAAAATAAATTGAATTATTATTTAATATTATATATGAGATTAAGATTATATGTTATTTTAAAAGATATTATATTATTGTAAACCGTTTTAGTTATGATTATAAAAGATAGTGGTTAGTGATGATTTGATAAAACTTTGAATGCTGGATTAAAAAAAAGGCATGCCATGGAAATAGTAAGATGGACAACCTTAGCATAGAAAATATTGAAGGGTTATGCCGGAGCATCATAGACACGGAATAGTTGACCAGGAAAAGCAGAAATCGCGGTGTCAAAGGGCAGAGTAGGTTTCAAAGAAATTACTGGGCAAGAGACTGGCTATTTCTCCGAATACAGAGGCAGCAGAGAAAAGGCAGTATACAAACCGAATCCACGAAGCAGAATCACAAAAGGAAGAGGCAAATCTCTGGGCGGGAGAATCGCTGCGGTGCAATTGATGAAATCATTGTAATTGAGCAGAATCGCTGGTGCAGAGAGAGGCTTATCTGGGCATGTGAGAACAAATAAACAGCCTAGACTGAAATCATGGAATGCTATGAGTCAGCGGCTATGGTTTTATTTAAATTTTAATTTTAATTAAGTCTAAGGAGTTGTTAATGTGTTTGGCATTTGATTAGTTTTGTGTAAAATGTATGGTTCGAATTCTTTGAATTCAATCTCACGGATATTTATTGAAAAATGCCATCTATTAATGTGGATAAGTATTTCTTTCTTATGTTAAGGAAAAAAATAATCCGAATTTTTTTTATCTATGAATGTGAATAAGCATTTATTTCTTAAGTTAAGACAACAAAAATTTCCGAAAATAAATTCTTATTCAGCTCTGCACTTCCAAATCCAAATTTGGTTGAATAATGTTATGCACTCTGAATTTCGGTGCCTTCTACATCAATTAGAGGTCGGAAGAAGCACAAGCAGTGTGGCAGTTTTTCCGTTTGAAGGTTTGTTTACGCATCCCCGTTAGAGTCAAGCAACGTAACTGTGGGAAACTCACGCTACATAGTAATGGCTAAGGGGAGAATCACAAAAATAATATCATCGACTCTCATTCTTACAAGCTCTTTACTTTTCCTTGCACAAGCAGACATGGACTTCGACTTCTTCTATTTTAATCAGAGAAATCAGGATGATATTGCTACTAACAAGTCTATTAGAGAATAAACTAGCACAGTCACAAATTCGTAGTTGGTAAACGCTGAAAGGATGACTTGTAAAAAGATAACTTGCAAAAGCTAAACCGCTGGAAAAAAGAAACGACTCAGAAATAAACAGAAAAAGTCGAAAAGAGTTGATACATTAAAAATATGGCCAAATACCAAATCCGGAAAATACCATACACCGATTAAGCTATGCAGCAATCCAAAGAAAGGGGTCCATTGATGCACCAGATTCAGCTATGCAGCAATCCAGTTCACTGATCAAGCGATCCAGGGTGTTTGATTTATACACCGAGTTGTATATGCAGTAGGCTAAGAATGCAGGAGCGATCCTAACAGGTTCGAAATGCATGAGTGAGATCGGGTTGTATATGCACGTTATGCAGTGAATTTGAAACATAGAAGGACTCCACGTACAAAAGTAAATGTTAAAACTGAAAAAGTAAATGTTAAATGAATAGTTGGTTAAATGAATAGGTAAACTACGCGGTTATCCAAATAATTAAACGATAAATGAGAGGCAAGCAAATGAAAAGCCAATCATTCATACCTGATAATCAGCCAGTCATCATAGTAAATTTTAAATATGATTAAATAAAAGTAAAAAAATAAACATGTAAACTGATGTCTTTATAATAGTGAGGGAGTTAGTGGTTGAAATCACAACCATTGATTTATTGGGACTATTAAGAATATTTAATCGTGTCTACACAAAACTAATTAAGCACTAAAAACCTATTAAATGTATCCATAGTCAATAGATGTACACCTTTCCACGTAAATATATCTTACAAAATGCATTTTTACTGACAATTTTGACAGGAGCATTGGTTAGGCTGTATACAAATATCCAATCAGACTGTGGTGTAAACGTTCTCGACAACTTGCAACTTTCAAACTCAATTTCAGTTCATGATAGACAAAATAGACAAAAGATTACGAGATACTGACAATCTTACGAGCTACGCAGATGGGCTTGCTTTCTTCATGGCGCCGTTCGGGTCTGAACCACCCATGAATGGCTGGGGCATGTGGCTTGGACTTTTCAATGAGACCACCAACGGCAAAAATTCTACTCAGACAGTCGCCGTTGAATTCGATACATTCAAAAATGCAAATCAGGATAAGCAGCATACCACGAATCCCCATGATCCGGATATTAATCATGTTGGAGTTGACATCAATAATATTACTTCAGTGGCCACCCATTCTTTATCCAAGGATCGACTCCTTAATGCCAATATAACGTGGGATGCATGGATTGACTATAACGGCACAGAGAAGAAGCTCCGTGTGTTTCTCTCCAATGATGGTCCAAAGCCCTCAAAGCCGATTTTATCATACGGAATAGAACTTTCAGAGTATCTTCCCGAAAAGGTTCTAGTTGGTTTCTCGGCTTCAACGGGGCTTTCCCACCAGCTACACAGCATCATCTCATGGAGATTTTCAATCCAAACTCCTTGGACTGATGGAATTAAACTCCAAATAATGATCGCCGTTTTCTGCTTTGTTGCAGTCTCGGCGATGCTTTTCGTGTTATTCGGCTTTGTAATTAGGCGAATGAAAACCAGATCATACAGGTTACAAAATAGCAGAACGCTTAGCCGTGATATAAATTTAAGCGTACAGGGTTGGCGTCCCCGTGAGTATAAATAGAAGGAGCTCAGGGCTGCCACCAATAACTTTAGAGAAGACCAAAAGCTCGGTGAAGGAGGGTTCGGAAGTGTGTATAAGGGTGTGTTGAAGGATAGTGGGGAAACCGTGGCTGTGAAACGAATCTCCGCGGGATCGAACCAAGGAAGCAAAGAGTATTTGTTAGAAGTCACCATTATTGGTCAGCTCAGGCACCGGAACTTGGTTCCTCTTTTGGGATGGTGTCGCGAGAAACCCAACGAATTGCTGCTCGTTTACAAGTTCATGTACAACGGAAGTCTCGACAAATACCTCTTCAGATCGTCAGAAGGAGCGGATCCACCTACGCAGGAATGGAAGGTTAGATATAGAATAGCATGTGATTTAGCTTTGGCTCTCATGTATCTCCACGACTAATTTGAACAGCGAGTGGTGCATCGAGATATAAAATCTAGCAACATAATGCTGGACTTAGAATTTCAAGCGAAGCTTGGTGACTTTGGCTTGGCTCGCATAATAGAGGATGGGCATACTTCGCATTTCACCGCACCAAGCGGTACTCGGGGGTACCTTGCAGTAGAGAGTGCCATGTCGGGTATAGCTAATGCGGAGACGGACGTGTTTAGCTTTGGAGTGGTTGCACTAGAAATAGCTTCTGGAAAGCCTGCATTATACGGGCCTGGGCAGTTGTCCAATGGTTGTTACTGGCCGTTGGTAGGATGGGTATGGGATTTGTATGGCAAAAACCGCGCGGTCGAGGCTGCAGACAACAAATTAAATGGTGAGTTTGATGCAAGAGAAATGAATCAGCTGGTCGTGATTGGATTATGAATCACGTTGTTGCTATTGTTTGCGCTGTCTTTTTTGTTCAGTAATCGTTCGAGCTTTAAACCCTGCCTAGTATGAGTTGTTCTATTCGCATTTTCTGCCTTTAAAGCACCTAACACGTCTATCATTTTCCATAGCTCCGGTTGTATGAAGTGAGCGAGTTTAAGGTGGATTTTGAGTGCAGTTTTCGACAGGGAATCCAGAGCGCATCTGTTCTTCTTAATTTCGCCTCTAACTATGGATTTAGCTAGTGTGCAGAAGGTCGTTTTGTTCCATTTCCTATTGATCTTATGCTCAATGCACGCGAATTTAGGTAAGATATTATTATGTATGCAACGTTTCAGGAAGTCTATGTCTGGGATCTTCCCTTGTATTTTTTCTTAGGTTTTTTATGTTTTGAAAATGAATTTTGTTGTGGATCTGAAACGTGGATCTGAAACGTGGATAAATAATTGAAAACATTGTAATTCTTCCAAAAACTTATGAAAAACAAAAAAAAATATTTAATAAAATATTTAAAACATGGTTAAAAAAATTCTTACACTTAAAAATGATTTTCACTTTTATAAACTTTGTTTATGAAAAATAATTTTCTGAAAAATTAAAATATTTTAGATTTCCTTTTTTAAGATAAATACTTAATCTTAAATATTTTAAAATCAATAAATTCCTATTGAGTTTTTGTTTTTTTTCCGATAACTGTGTATGACCCATACATTTGTATAGAGTTGAATACGATCTTCACATTTTAAATTTTATTCCATTTTGATACAGAAATTTTTTGTGATTATGAAAAAATTAAATATTTTAAATTTTGTTTTTTAAGATAAAATACTTAATTTTAAATATTTAAAAATCAATAAATTCCTATTGAGTTTTTGTTTTTTTTCTGATAATTGTGTATGAACCATACATTTGTATAGAGTTGAATACGATCTTCACATTTTAAATTTTATTCCATTTTGATATGGAATATTTTTTATTTTATTTTGTTTTGTTTTATTAATAATTATATGTTAAAAATTAAAATTAATCTCTATACTAATATATAATTTGATTTTTTTTATATTCAGAATATTATTTTAGAAAATTTGAAGATTTCAATTTTTTTTTTCACATTATGATAAAATTATAATAACATGATATGTATTATATATGACATTGAATCCAAAAATATGGAAAAAAAAAATACAATATTTAAAAAAACATTATTACATGAAATAAAAATAGTTAAAGAGATAAAATATCACAATTAAGCATCATAACATCAAAATAACATGACCTATTACCATTACAACAATAATACTACACTAACTCTATAGTCACATTATGTTATATTATTCATGTTCCTTCCAATATCATATATATATATCATTGTTTTCAAATAAACCTGAATCTATGCTTGATAGGATGAATCCTAACCTACATCAATCCCAACAATCAATTTATTAAATCATGGATCTATTACAAATCAACTTTTATTACAATAATTCATCTTAACTTTCTTAGATGGGGTGTCATGTAGCGGAAGGAGGCCACGCAACCCTCCCATGAATTATGTCATAAATATGGCCAGTCGTCAACCCTCACCTCTGTCTTGAATGGAGGGCAACCTTAATTACTTGTATATGAAGGGAGGACAACTCCCTCACACCAGTTTAATGGAGGTATTGTGGATTAATGGTAGGAGGTGGGTGAGTATAGCAGTCATGTCTACCCCTTGGATATCTCTCCCACTCAACCCTGGCTGGCACTATTTCTCCTCTAAGCTCCGTCACCTTGCTTGTTCTGAGAATTGGGTTATTTCACAGTGGGTTATCCTCAAGGTTATTCAGTGGATTCTTTGCCCCCCTGGCACAACCATGCCAAGAGAGAGAGAGAGAGAGAGAGGAAAGTTGAGGTGAGACCCTGCCTAGTATAGTTATGCTGCCAGGCAGAGATGCCTACAGAATCTAGAACGGGCCATGTCCATTTCTAGGACTCAACGCACCACGAGGCCACATACTCCACCAATGGCCTACGTCGAGGAGGAATTACTGGAGGAACCTATCCAAGTTCCACCAGAATCCCTCCTCCACAAAGTCCCGGACGATCACTTTCGCCCCAACACCAACAAATCTGATATAGGTACTTAAGTTGCCATGGAAGGTGGCACATGCATTGTTCAGGAGGAATTCTCGGAGGAACTCTTCCACACGACTCCAGGCACATATATCCAAGGTAGCACCAGTGAAGTGGATGCAGGAGTGGTGGAATACAAGGATGGATCCACCAACACTATGTAGGAGAATTTCCCCATCCCGGTGCCTCCACCGTTGAATGCAATTCTGGAATATGAACTAGCTCCCCCCATCCTCTTCAACCTGGAAAAATTGGAGCTCATTTTCGATCTCAGAAGCTACATGACATACCATACATCGGGGCACCCTCATCAACAATCAGATTGATATGTTGTTCGATGCATTCTCGAATGCACCGACCAGGAAGCAATGCCCAACCTGTGTGCATCCCTTCATGCTACAACCTAGCAATGAAAATCTCCCTGGAGCTTCGAACAACAAATCCCATGGTGCCAATGATTAGTTTTTTGTAGTCATCTGAGCTCCACCAACACAATGACGGTGCTTCCTTCTTATTATTCTGCATTGGTACTCTGCATAGTTCCTGCCTAGTTTTCTTTTTTCAGAAGTTGTTAGTTTGTTCTAGCTTGCAAAGACAACTCTGTCACGACAAGCATCTACCACCTGCTCTAGTTTCCAATTGGAAGAGAATGTGGCGGATTCTTTTTTTGGATGAAAATATAATAGGCAACCACCTGTTCTGGTTTCCACTAGTTTGGCATAATAGGTGACAGACCAATGACATGTGTCTTTTTTGTATAGTGACAACACAGTAATAAGATTCACCCTTTTTATTTA
>JASDQU010229298.1:5018-15183 GCA_032191745.1 Picea mariana | reverse complement strand
GAACTCAGCAGGTCGAATTCACCATAAAAACTCAAAAACGCAGTTCTGGCATAATCTGGCAATGTAAAAACTCAAAACAGAGTAAAAACGAGTTTGTCTCCAATACACTGGTTCTTCTACTTGCTTAACAATCATCTGACCATCATAGTGGTATTTATAAGCTTACAGACCAAGTGGTCAACCACAAGTGGGTCGAACCACTTCTAAATTCGGCAAATTACAATAAATGATGCCCTAACTGATCAAACAGAGCGAGCCAATAATCGCCCTCTTGAACAACTGAAACTGAGTTTTCGAGAACTCAGTAGCTGGAGGGGGAAAGCATGAACAAAACCCATGTTCCCAATTCGCCCATCACTAGCCTCCAATACCATAACTGCCAAGTCGCCCTCCATTTTTGTGCAATACGCAGTGTTGGACAAAGTGTCGGATCAAGTTCTGGAACGAGTACTGGAAGGAGTGTCAAATCAAGTGCCGGAAGTAGAAATGTGGTGCATTTATTCCCTGTAACACCAGAAAAATGTGAATTAGATCTTGGTAATCATAAAACATGACAAATTATACTCAATATATTCATTAAACATGAATTACACATACCTTATGTCAATCATACCATTTTATCATAAAATTCTTCAAAAAGCTCTTTTAAAATATGAAAAACACATATGTACATGCGGCAAAAGTGTATAATAACCGTCATAAAAGTGATCATATCTTGGGCCGAACATTACCCCCACACTTACGATTTTGTAGGTCCCACTGCAAACAAAAAGAATTTACCCCTTGTGACTAGGCTTGTTGAGGAGGATCGGCTTTGGAAGCTTCCCCTTCTTGCTGTGAAGACTTACCCTTGTACCTCTTGTATTGCTTTAGGTGTGCTCTAAGGGTGCAGTTAAATTTGGTCATCTCATCGATCAATCGTTGAAGAGAGTTAACCTTTGTTTGAAGGACTGCATTGTCATGATGAAGGTGTGTATCTATTGTCTTCCTTTCCTCCAACTATTGGAGAAGCAGATGGTTTTCCTTTTGTATCTCCTCTATGGTTTGGGCAGAATCAGTGATCTCCAAGGAAGGCTTAGATCCTTTGAGGGATGTGGACAATCTATCAGTTTTAGGATCTAGAGTGGGCATGGGTGAAGCTGGAGTGATGCGATATTGGTAAGGTGAGGTAGGTTCTGATTTTGTTTTCCTTAGTGGCTCTAATCCATCTGCAGAAACTTCCTTAGGTTTCTTATGAGGGCTCTCAAGGTCAGAGGACACTTGGATAGGATCCGAAGCAGGTGGAGGTTTTTCATAAGGCTTGGCTCTTGTGCTCCGGGTACTCTTCTAAAAGGTTCCTTTACCCAATCGATTGGCTCCCCTCTTGTTTGTGGGAATGATGGGAAAGTCTTGTTGCATTACTTCTTGGAGCTTTTTAGGTGTAGGATCAAGAGGGAGTGAAGGCATTGGGGGGTTAACAATAGTCTTCTTTTGGTCTTTGCTCTTGGTCTTTTTACCCAATGAAGAAGTAGGGATATGAACAAGATTTTGGTATTGTTCCAGCAAAGAGAGGGCTTGTGCAAAGGTGTTTGGAGTTCTTGGAGAGCGAGGCTTGGATGGAGAGATAGTTTTTAGGCTAAGTGGATTTTTGTCAGTCTTAACTGTCAAGTGAGGGTTTGCAAACTGGTAGATAAAGGCATCCCAATTTTTCCCCTGTTTCTCTAGTTTAGCAAGAACAAGGAGTTTTATCAAGCCATGGTGGAAGAGACTATTGTGGGGGTTAGTCACATTTTTCCTCACTTGAGAGGACATCTTCTCCAAGCTTTTGAGAAAATAGAAGGGAAAGTTCAAGGGTTTGTTGAACAGAAAATGAGCCAGCAATCTAAAATGACAAGCTTTGAAAGTAGAGTATCTACCTTCACATGTAATTAACCTTGTGATGACGATGAGGGGATTGATCAATTCTTCCTTTATCCACTCCTTAGCATACCCTTTTTCTCCTGAAATGCTCTCGAATTCGGGCTTAAACACCTTGTTATAACTTGAGCGCGGCAATTGGTGGCTTTTGAACCATCTATCTCCCATTCTTGGTAGCTTCGTGGCAACAACAATGGACTCTTCTAAAACTTCAAAGGTAAGAGACCCTACATGTGTTGTCTTACCATCGAAACTGACTGCAAATTTCATGGAGAGGTCATCATCGTGGCCCTGCAAGCTAGACAGAAATGGCCTCCATCCTACGCACAAAAACACTTCTCTCCACTATGCAACTTCGGGAATGGAAAACACGTCAGCATAGGAGGAAGGTTTGTATCTCCTGGGCATTGTGACATAGGTGAAATTTACCAAGAAAGGGCGTAATCAAGCCAAACAGTGGCACGAATTAAGCACAAGCCGAATATGTTTTGAACAGGGGACGAAATGGCAAATGTTGGGTGCTATTTCTTAACGCAAGGGAGAGAAATTGGTAAGGGCAAATGAGATAATAGAGTGCCCATCCCAATTTTGAATGCATCTATAGTGGAGTAGGTTACCCACATGTGCGCACGAGCTGCCATGTGTGGGAATTTTCGAATTCAAAGGCTCATTTTTGGAGCAATGTAATGATGCGTAGGTAGATCAATGTCCAAGTCTTTTGACTTGGACATTTGATCATAAACATATGAAGCATATTTAATCAATGCCTGCAACTAATTCAATTGAATGTAATTGATTTCCAGTTACCTGGAATCTAGGATAGTTACTGGTGTGCAATTCACATGGCACTTTGTTTGACACCTTATATGGCATCTCATACGACACCTCATACGATACTTCATCCGGTACCTCTGTGTTAAGTGCATTTTCACCTCTTATAATGGATAGCCTGCAAATTTGAAGTGTTTTTGACAAACACAGTAGTTAATGAGAAGAGGCAGAATGCTCCATGCTCACTCAATCTTCTTGCATATGACATATAATGTCAAAAACCTACAATGAACAAGTTATAGAAAGCATACAAATGTATTGTCAAACGTACAATATCCATCTTGTAATGAAACGATAAACTGGTAAAGAGTGGTATGTTAAGTATGTGTTCAGTAATTTATAGCACATAGGATTTAAGCATTTCAAAAATAGCATGACTATCAATGTAATAGCCTGTATCATAGAAATAATACAAAAATTCTTGCAAATATCTACTTCTCTAGGAAATGATCATGTGTCATCTCATGAACCCCTCCCTAACACCTACGTATTGCGACACCTCACAATCAAAAGTATAGGAAACTAGTCAGTATCCCCCAATAGCCAAAGATTTATAGTATGTCAAGTGTAAAGATAAAATTTCACAGCATGGTCTGACGAGACAGTTAGAATATGACCCCACCTATAGGATAAGAGATCCTATATATATATATATATATATATATAAGAAGAGATAGGCAAGAGAGTTTCAAGATAGTATTAGAGTTATTCCCCAATGGAAAGTGTATGAGATTCGTTAACCTTAGCCTAACCACACATATTTCATGTCATCTTTGTCTGCAAGTAATGTCGTACATCAGGACAAGTTTAAATTTATTATTTTATTTTTTTTCAGATTATTGTCCTCGCTAAGTAGAATGCCTCGTTGCCAGCAAGCCTGTTCAGTACTCCGGTAGGTTTACCTAGTCATACCACAGGTCGGTACCCGCTGCCAGCAGACCTGTTCAGTATCCCGGCAGGTTAGCCTCTTAAAACCTCAAAGACTGGCCCTCCATCCTTTAAGATTTTAGTATAATATTTCTTATGCAAGAATATGGGGGAACAACTCTAAAAACAACTTTTTCTTTCTCTTTTTTTTTCAATTGGGATGGTATTTATGTTAGAGGATGACTTTCCGTTATATTACTTAGTGATTCTCTCGATGTAAGGGGTACTTAAGCAGATGTGCCCTATCTAAAGATATGATATAATCAAGCTATTTAATTTTTACAGCTCCATTGTCATATACAGTGTCTACCTCGTAAGGGCCCAACCGACAGGTGGTAAGTTTGTCTTTGAAGGTTTTGAATCAGGAATCAAACAATAGAGCCCAATCACTAGGTTGGAAGTGTTTACTCTTGATAAACTTGTCATGCCACTTGCTCCTTTGGTTTTGGACTAATATTGTCCGTTGGATGGCATCTTGGCTGATTTCATCCAACTCATTCAATTGTAGGGCTTGTTGCTTCTGAGCCTCATCCATTTTCAATCCTAATTCTACAGAAATATGGAAGTTCCTTACTTGGAATTCTATAGGTAAAAGTACTTGTTTCCCGTACACTAGCTCATAAGGGGTATGCCCAGTGGTATTCCTCCAGGTAGTCTGGTATGCCCATAAAGCCTCTAGGAGTCTATCAGCCCAATCCCGGTGATGTAATTGAACAGTCTTGGTCAATATGGCTTCCAAAATTTTGTTTGTAGATTCTACATGATCATTGGCTTGCAGGTGGTATGGAGAAGATTTACAATGTTTAATGCCATATTTCTCTATTATCTCTTTCATCATCTTAGAAGTGAATTGAGTGCCTTGGTTGGTAACAATTTCACAAGGGACACCAAAGAGGGTAAATATGTCTTCATAGATAAATTCGACAACAGACTTCCCTGTAGCCCTGAATAGGTCTTTTCCCTCTACCCATTTGGTGACATAGTCCATACAAACCAAAATATAGTTCTTCATACGGGACATGGGTGAAATTGGTCCTACAAAGTCAAGGGCCCATTTTTTGAAGGGTTATATCGTAAATTGGGCCCGAAAAAGAATTTCTTCAAATAACGTAGGTCTTCCTATCCTTTGGAAACTATCACAACTTCTCACATATTTGGCAGCATCTTTGAAAATGTTAGGCCAATAGTAACCTGAATGTAACACCTTATATGTTGTACGTTTGTCAGAAAAATGACCACCACATGGTCCATCATGACAACTTCGTAGTGTTTCAAGTACCTCGTCCTCTCGAACACATCTACGAATAATCAAATCAGGAGCTGTGCGAAAAATATCATGACCAACCCAAGAGTAATGAGCACTCTATGTAATAATTTTTCACTTTTCATGAGGTGACAAATGAGACGGTAACTTCCTAGTAGCCAGATAGTTTTCCATATCCGCAAACCATGGGGTATTGACAGAAAGGGAAAATAGGTGCTCATCTGGGAAGCTATCATCTACCGGGATATCATCATCCTCATTTTTTATTTGGGAAAGAAAGTCAGCTACTACATTATCCTTTCCAGGTCGGTCAAGCACAGTGATGTTAAATTCTTGCAATAACAGAAGCCACCTGGTCACCTGGCCATTAGTTATAGGTTTATTCATGAGGAACATAATGGTGGAATGATCAGTATGTACAAATACCTCATAACCTGTAATGTAATGACAAAACTTGTTAATAGCATGAACAACCTCCAAGAATTATTTCTCGGTAACCGTATAGTTTAAATTAGAAGAGGACAAGTTCTTGCTCACAAAATAAATGGCATAGGACTGTTGGTCCTCTTTCTACCCTAATACCCCTCCTATTGCAGTGTCGAAGGCATCATTGGATATATGAAATGGGAGAGTCCAATTGGGCCCTCTAAGAACTAGTGCCATGGACAGCTTAGCTTTCAGGGTTTCAAAGGTAGTTTGACAATGCTCAATCCAAACAAAATCAACATTTTTTATCAATAATCCAAACATAGGTGCAGCAATCTTTGTAAAATTTTCAATAAACCGTCGGTAATATCCGGCATGTCCAAGAAAGCTTCTCACCTCTTTCTGAGTCTCGGGGGGTGGAATTCTGACAATGAAATCAATATTTGCAGGATCAACTTTTATCCCTTCAAATGAAACATGATGTCCTAGAACCACTCCTTCCGTTAACAACATTTTTCATTTTTCATGGCTTAGAGATAGGTTCATTTCTTGGCATATGATGAGGAGTTTTTCTAAGTTGTCTAAGGCTTCCTGGTAAGTGTTTTCATAGACTGTGAAGTCATCCATGTAGACCTCCACACAATCATGAATAATATCGGCAAATATCCCTAATACTTCTCGTTGAAATGTGGTAGGAGCATTACACAATCCAAATGGTAAGACCCTATAGGCATAGGTGCCCCAAGGACATGTAAAGGTAGTCTTTTCCTGGTCCTTGGGTTCTATAAAAACCTGGTTGTACCCATTGTACCCATATAGAAATGAGAAATACTTCTTTCCAGACAAGGTATCTAGAACTTGGTCAATGAAAGAGAGAGGAAAGTAGTCTTTCAGAGTGGCCTTGTTGATCTCCTGGAAATCAACACAAAATCTCCATTTCCCGGTCACTTTCTTTGGAACCACTACAAGCGGGGATACCACTTTCTTTCAAAGATGGGATAGATAAATCTGACATTTAACAACTTTTGGATCTCCTCCTTGACTATGTATTTAAGTGATGGGTTCATCCTTCTATGGGATTTCCTAACAGGTGTTACTTCCCCCTGGGTATATATGTGATGGATGCATGTGTCAGGGTGTATACCCTTCATTTCAGTGTATTCCTAGGCAAATGTTCATGATTGTTCTTTAAGGATATCTACTAATTGTTTATGTTGGTCTGCATCTAGCCCGGAATTTATATGTAAAACTTTTCCTGGACTAATCTCGTAGGGCATAGTGTAAGAGATGGCAGGCTCATGTATCTCGTAAATAAAATATGTCGAAGACAAAATGGATGGGTCTAATTGGTCTTGAAATTCTTCCCCAAACATGTACTCAAATTGGGGAAAAGACTGTGGAAAATCCACACATGTGATAGAAGAAATAAACTGGTTTAGCGCATCTTTTTTTGTGTGCACCTAAAGTTCCCATGCATGGTCACTTGTCAATATGGGTTCTTTCCATTCCTCGTTCTCGTATCGACATTCAAGCCACCATAGATTCTCCATAATAGGTTGAGCTAGAGGGTAAATGGTGAGCTTCTGGATAGAGATACCATTTGAGATAGTCATTTCTCCTTCTCTACAACTAATAAATGCATTGGTTGTGGCTAGTCAAGGTCTTCCAAAAATTAAGGGAAGGCCTTTGGTAGGATACTTTGAATGAATGACAAGAAAATCTATGGGGTACTCCCATGAGGCTAAAGTAACCATGATATCATATAAAATTCCTTCAAGTATAACCCTAGTCTTATCTGCTAATTCCAAAATGGTTGGGGTAGGTCGAAGAAGAGGTTGTAACAGTAATTGTTCCTAGGTAGTAGCGGTCATAACATTGATGGCTTCCCCTAGGTCTATGAGAGTGTTTCCAATGGAGACCTCATTAATGGTTATGGTCACTACAGAGTTTCCTGGATTCCCATATTTTTCTAGTTTTGGATGCTCTGATATGTATTCGGAAAGTCCTCCTATCAAGTGTACTGTAGGGGGGTCCTTTTTCTTCCTACCTGGCTTCTTGATACACAATTCTTTGACTACCTTATTGTAGATTGGAATGTATTTAATAGCTTGAAGCAAAGGAATCTTGACACAAATATTTTTCAATTCATTCAAAATGTCAAATTCTAGTCGGGTGGTAGGTTTCTCGATTACCAATCTGCCTGGATAAGCAGGGACCTTCGTAATTTGTGAAGGTTCATTTTGGGGAAGCTTGGGTTCTTGATTTTTCAAGATAATAACATCTTCCCACCTAGTGTCATTTGTGGGTTTTTTGGTGGTTTATTCTTCTTCTTCTTCCTGGATGACTACTGAAGGTCTTTTCCTCTCTAGAAATTTTCCTGATCTTAGTTGAATTTCCTATAATGGAACAGGAGTAATAACATATGTTGGGAAGGCCTGCATCTCAGCATTGTGAAGAGGTTGAGTGGGATTATTATTAGGATTTGGCACTGGATGTGTCGGTAATAGTGTTGGTCTCGAGGAGCTTGCATTTTGATATTGTAGAGGTTTTTTTCGTGGAATAGGAGGTAAAGGTGGTGGAACAAAACCTGGAAAAAGTTGTGGAGTGTTCGGTTGGAACTAAGGATAAGGATGGTTGGACATAGGGATAGATGGAGCTTGTGGATTTCCTTAGTTGTTTCCTCCCCTCCATCCTTGAATCCAAGGATATTGGTACTGAGTAGACCAGTTTTTTCAACCTAGTGAGTTCCACTATTGTTGTTGTTGATAATAGGGTGGAACTTGAGACTCTAGATCCGGGTATGTGGGTTGATTCCTAGGCTGCCATGGCATCCTATGTGCATAAGAAGACTCCCTGCAATCTCCACTCCAATAGAAGGCTAATAAACCAGGCAATGATGGACATTTTTCAGTTACATGGTCTTCTGTACAGAAGCCACAAACTGAAATGTTATTTAATGGGCATTCCCTTGAGGAATGCTTCCTCCTGCATCTTGGGCAATATATGCTCATTGCTGCATTTTCCTCCTCCTGTTTCTTTTTTACTTTTAGGGTGTCCAACTGGGAACCTATTGTGCCTAAGATATCTGTCTTGAAGTTCTCTAAGAGGTTCCCTATCTTTGTTCTCATGATACCACCTGAACTAATTGGTTTTAAGTTTCTATTGTAAGGGTCCCAAACATTCTTTCCTGTTTTGGCTCTACTCCTTGAGTAATTTTTACACATTTCACATATTTCAGCAAAAGGTTTATGAGAAATGTCACCTGCTACCATTAGGTTAAGCATCTCTAGATATTCTTCTGAAATTCCCTTAAGGAAAAGAGCCCTAATTGCATCCTCTGGGAGGTCATGGTATTTTGACTTCTGGGAGATGTAACCAAATCTTTCCACATAATCTTCGAGGGTCTCGTCTTCTAATTGTTGGATTTTAAGGATGTCATTACGAGACTCTTTGGTCTTGCAGTAGTCTTGTTACTTCTTAAGAAACATGTCTTTCATGGCTTCCCAAGACCTAATACTAGATTCTACTAACCCCATGAACCATCTTAGTGCAGAGTCTTTCAAGGTGGCGGGAAAGAGTTTCAATTTATCAGCATCCTGTATGTAGTTGTAGCTCCTACAAAAGATGTCAAATTCAAATAGGAAGGTGTCTGGATCTTCATTGTTTTTACCATAAAAGGTAGGCAGTGTTGAGAGAGGAATATTCTTCATGTGTACATTTGGAGTGGTGTCCAAGTCGGAAACCCGAAGGTAGTTTCGGTTTGGTTTCCAGTTTCTTCTTCCTCCCCGTGTCTTACATTGTTATGGTCTTCCTGATCATCCATATTGACTTGATTTCCAAAAAGAGAGTACCTAGGTGGTTTTATCTTTGAAGAAAACAAGGTTTCCCTTTGATGGAAAGGTCTTCCTATGGATTGGATGTCTAGGACTCTACTCGAGCCGGTTGAGACTATTGGTGCCAAGTTTCTGTGTCAATTTAAGAGATGATTACATTGGTTGAACTACCAAACAAAAGATTCACCTGTTCAGGGTCTATGATGTCCTCAAAATTAGCGTCCCCTGGTGGTGGTGTAAAGAAAAGGTTGTATTGTTTGGTTCTTTGGAAGACTCGAGTGGTCTTGCCTCCTATCCTAATATGATTGATGCTCCAATTTCTTTTTCTATAGCGCTCCCTATGTTAGTCTCTCCAGAGACTATTTTAGCTCTTTGAGTTGAGCTAGCTTTTTTTTTCGGTATCGATCTGCAGATTTTATAAGCAAAACGTTCCTTCCCCCAAAGCGATCAGAAGGAACCTTGGTTGAAAGGTCTGATTTTAATTTAATATATCTACCTTGTGGGTCTCTATGCCTATTCATGAAAGAAAGAAAAAACAAAAACAAAAAGCTACCATTTGATTCCTAGGTCTATTCATGAACAAAAAGGAAAAACTACCATTAGGTTTGCACAGGTTCTTACCTCTCTTCTTAAAGTTCCCCCACCACCAAACTAATGCTAAGGTCTAGAAATGATCTAATTCCTAACTACTTCTTACCTTGAGACAACTAAACGACAACGAAGCCAAAAATGATGGGTGTTCTATATGCACTAAAAACAAAGTTAAAACCCTCAATTAAATTGTCAACCCAGGGTAAGTAAACTTAGAGTTGTAGCAAAATATATGCCAAAGGTAGAAGGGCTGGTAGGAGTCTAATCTAACTAATGAAGGTAGCTATCTAAGGCTAATCTACTCAAGCAAAACTATCTAATGAACAAACCCTACTAAGCAACTTGAAACTAGGTAACCTAAGTACTTTTGGGCCAAGGATCGATGGATAGTTCTAAG
>JASDQU010229295.1:0-17161 GCA_032191745.1 Picea mariana | reverse complement strand
GGGCATATTATATTAGTAATGTTATTTTATTTATGTCGGATTTAGGCCATTAGTTGTAATTATACCTCCTAGTCTCCTATATATACCAAGGATACATTTTCATTTTGAATCATCTTGTACTTGAACATTTAAGTGGGGTAAAAGGAGGTTTCCCCCTCGAAGAGGCTTATTATCTGAAATTATCTCTTTTTCAAGGTGTTGAGTACTTTTTCTAAGGTTTTTCTATGCTATATTGATATTTGGTTCTTAACATATTCCACACAAGACATAGCCTTAAAGGCCCTATAAACCTTGGCAATGCTTGTTAGCTTAATTCACAGTCCATGTTGTATTCCCATTCCTTGAGTTCATTGTTATCTTTTACAGCTTGGGAAGCACTCCACATGTTTTGTCTTGCATGCGGAAGTGACCTTGTATTTACACTACCAGGCACTTGACTTTGTAATGGGTTTTTATAAAGTTGTAATAAAGTGGTTCTTTTATTAAAGTGACTTTTTATTAAGTGTACCTTCTAATATTAAAGCGACTTTATTTCATAAGGTGCACTTATGTTATAAAGTGAATTTGTACTTTAATATTTTAATTAATTTATTTTGGAGGGAATGAATCATGTCTCTTGATCAAGTAAAGGCAAGATTAGATCTTGGCCTTTAGATTTAGGGATGGGGAAGGTGAAAAGACACTTAGAAGGTGAAAGGTCACTTTCAAATTATAAGAGAACGCATTGGCTAGTGTGCAAGACAATGAGAAGAAGAGACTGAGAGATTTTTGAGAGAGCTTTGAGGAGAAGAGGAAAGGGCAACAAGCTAGGTGCATTTTTCAAGAGAGCTTGGGCACATTTCCAAAGGAAAAACTTTGTTTTGTGAGTGCTGAAATTTATTGCTATGTAGGAGGCCGTACTGTACGTATCCGTACAGTCCATACAATAGTTTGTAGGAATGAAAATCGAGGCAGATTGAGGTATTTGTTGTTGAAGGGCATCCATACATAATAGGTTGTACATCAGTAGATTAGCACGATTGTCGAGGTGTTGTTTTGTAGGTGGGTTGTACAACAATACGAACTTGGCACATTTTTCAAGGCAGAAATTTGGAGGGACAGTTTGGGTGTTGTAAGTGGTTTTATATTGGCTATAAATGTAATCTTGTTGTTGATATAACTTTCCCGAAGCTAATAAAATCTCTCTCTCTCTCTCTCTCTTTGGGTTTCCCCACATTGGGGTTTTCCCTGGCTGGTTGCCTAAATTTCTGAGTATTTTACATGGATGTGTGATTGTTGTTCATTGTGTTTATTCCACTGCAAAAGTGCTTAGCAATGTGTATTTCTGCTTATGATATTTTTTGAATGTGGATTAATGCATCTCATTGTTCATAGATGACAATTATCTCTAGGTTGTTAAATGTATAACAAAATTTGTGCATGTTGATTTTGTCATTAAATTTCTACATGGTATCAGAGCTTGGGCTCTGAGGTACAATGAGCAGTGTTATTTTTGGGAAATATTTGAAGGGGGGGAGCTTGATTTTTTGTTTTCCATTGAACAATTGACAAGGAGATGGATATTTGCATTAGGTATGAGGACCGGTTGGATGGGATTTCCAACTATTTGTAATGGAAAGTCAAGATGTTAGCTATTCTCAGGGAGAACAAAATTTGGATCTTTTTCAGCACCATAGTTGTTTTTCCTACAACAGACCCTATAACTTTGGATTTACATGAGGTAAAGGAGTCCAAAGATCAAAGGATTATTCTGGATGGGGTGAAGTACCACCTTATCCCCACACTTGGCTGAGAAGAATACAACCAAAGAGATGTGGGATGTGTTGACGATTAAAATCACAACGACGAATTCCGCCCACAAAGGATTGCTAAAGCGCTATTATTTAATTATGATAATAATATAATACTAGTAGGTGGGAACCCCTTGTAGACTAGAGGTGCAAGGATAGACATATCACACATATTTTTCTGCTATTATGATGTTGCCTACACAGTCCTACATTTTTTATGATGCAGTCTTGGTTTCATTTGGCATGATAATGAGTGGTTAATGCATTATTGTTGAATGTTGTTGGTAATCACTTGCAACACAGAAAAATTTCCATGGTTATAAGGATCATCTTGTTACAGGTGCTATGTTATAACCTTGTCACTAATTCATATATTGATTACTTATCCACATATATGCAAGGGATAATTAAATAATAGCATGATCAAAACAAAGAGAAAAATTATGAAAAGGTTCTAGAGTTCAAACAAAAGGAAAGAAACTATGTATTAATCCTTGAGTTATGATAAAAGACTACATGCAAACATCGAATGAAAGAATTAATGGGTACAAGTGTTAGTCCTAGCTATTATACTATTTGTTTGGTTAAAGGACTATGCAAATTTTATTAAGGTCGAATGGAGGCACATATAGCATTGTTGATGTGATTATTGTGTGGAGTTATGGAAAAGGTTAACGTAGAGATATGAGATATCTCGGGTGGCGCACTATGCAACATATATGGTATCAGATCTTATGATGAATTGGCATTAACTATGCATTGGTTATATGGTTGATTTAATGGTGGATGTTATGTTTATTGGGTTGTCTCGTACATGGAATTGAATGGGGCCAGGTGAGGAAGCGATGTGCATTTACTGCATGTCACTCCAAACCTCTCTATCACCCGTCACCCTAGCATTGTTGCATAGTTGCATTTTTCTTTGTTGGTTGTGAAGCTCCACGTTTTCAGGTTTTGGAAGGGAAATCTCGACCAACTCATCATTTAAGCAATTTTCTCACAGGTATGGTTCTTTTCTCTCCATCCATGATAGATTCTTTGTTTTATGAACCAAATGGTGGCTCAGTGATGCATGGATTCTGTGTGTTCTTGAGATTTTCGACTATGTGTAAATATGGTGTCATGGCTCTCTGTGATGACTGTAAAATGTTGGTAATTGTAAGTAGAGAAATGGGTATTATTTTTATAAAGGTTGTGCATTGGTTGTTTTCTCGATCAGTGTGGTTTTTATAATGGGTCTCTGTGAAATAATAATGACAGTGGTGCAATAAGTATTTGAGTTTGATGGTTGAGGGTTTTTATTCACCTTTATGTGTATCAGTGTCTGTCAACTTGTTTCCTTCTCGGTTGTTGTGGTAATCCTCATCCAGTTGCAGAGAAACTGTTGACAGTTGGTGTGTTCTTTGTTTAAACCCTAGGTTGTTGTTGATGGTCGTTCTTACTATCTTGTCACTAGAATCTTTCCAAAAATCGAGTCTTGGTTGGCCCCGAATGTTAATATAGGCCTGTGTATTTAATGGATAGGAGGATGCGAAGAGCGTCCACATGCCACTCCTCTCGTGTCTCCTATTATGATGACTGTGTGTTTTGAATTCCCACTGTTGTTGCTGTCAAAAGTTATCAACCTCTCGAGTGATTGGAAAGAGACATCATCTCATTGTATTTGAATACCCTCCACTATTTAAGATGATCCTCGTTCCTCTCTGCAAAATGTTAGAGGCACGTGTGTGCAACTGGGTTGTTTTACTTGAATCACCTTTTATCTGATCGGGCATTCACTTATGATTATGTCGAAGGCTTGAAGGTATAAGATGAAAGACTGTATTTTTTTAGAAGAGCATGGCTCTCTGTTTCAAGATTTCAGTGTGGTTTTTGGTTGATTAATTGATGGAAAATCGATATGAGGATTTGGAAGACCACTATCCCTCTGTGTTTTAAAAGGGCAAGCAGGTTTTGTTGCCTCTCTGCATTTAATTTTTAAAGAGCTTGACTTGGAGTTTGACTTGTCTATACCTCCTCATGCACCTTCTAGGGTTTTTCAAGTATTGGGTTATTAGTTTAATGATTGTGGAATTTTAACACGTGCTCTCTCGTTATAATCCATCCTCTTGGTCGAGTCTCTGCCTAGTCTTTCTACGATGAATTTGTTTGAAAAAATAAGAAAGAAAATGAGTGGTTGCATACAGTCCAGGGTTGTCTTTCTATTTGTTTATGGTTTCTATCATTGTGTTATATCCAGCGTGGTCTTGATTGCATAAAAAGATACCTGTGTGAGTTTTACCAAGCCTGATCGAGGTTCTGGCAAGGTAAAAAGAGATGCTTGTGCGTCAATCTAGTTATGTTTGCTTCATACATGATATGATTATATTGGAATCATCGTGCAGACTATCAAATTGTTTAAAAAGCATTTTATATATGTTGATACACATAGATATCAATCTCAGGGTTTATGTTTGGTTGACTGTTGTTGTTGGTTCAAGATTGTGTCGATGATATGATTCAAGACCTGTGTATGATTGGGCATGCTTTAAAGTCTATCCATGTTTGTTTTAAAGGAAACCAAGTATACTAAATCGGGTCCGATTGTTGATTAGAGAACAATGACTGATGATTGTTTATTATGGTGTATTATTGATTAGTAGGGATAAATGTTGGGCATAATATAACAAGAATAGTTGTGCATGTTTTGTTTATTTAAAAAGAAAAGGAAGAGATCAACGTTAGTATACACAAACTGTTGAATGGAAAATGTTACAATGCACAGACTGTTATAAATTAAGGAATTCTGAGAAATTTAATTATTGAGACAACAAGCAGTCTTGTATACAATTGAGGAACAATGAATGTTTTGGTCTTGGAAGTGGATGCTTTTTGGATTAAATTTGAACAGAGTTATGATAGTTGATTTATTTAATTTATTTTATGAAAAATATCCATCTAATTCCCTGTCATTTTCTGAATTTTTCACTCAACACAAATCCCCTCACGATCCTAGATTCATTTTTCATGCCATGTTCATTAAAATTAAATTAAAGCTCTATATTACGACGATTAAGAAATAACATGGAGATAGATGACAGCTGATATGTTTTGGTTATTGTTGCATAGTCAATTTTTTAATGAATTGTTGAGAAATATTCAAGTTCTTACTCCCTCTCATTTTCTCACTTTTTCGCTCAATACAATCCCCTCAGATATCCCTGAACCCTAATTCACCCCCTACTCATTGACAATTATTAAATGAATTTTATGGATTGGATTGCATGGGTCTGATGTGATTGTTGAGCCAAACATTGTTTCATAGTAAGAGAATGTCATGTATGGTCTTTTTAAGAAGCTAGTTGCTAATAATTTTTGCATACAGGATGAGCTTCTTCAGCATAGGAAGTCATGGCCGAAATAATAGGGGAAGAAAGAATTGGAACAGAGGGCCTAGAAGGCCGAGATTCTCAATACATTTCGATGTAGATCCTCAAGAGTTAAACCAACTTTTCCAAGATGGATTTTTCAATTGGATTGCACAAGGGGTAGTCCAACCTAGACCAGAGAGGGCTCTCTTCCAACCCCAGCATGTCCCTGGTATCCATGTTCCCCCTCATGTTTCTTTGCAACATGAAGTTCCTGAGAATGACGGATGGCAGGAGATTGTTCACCCAGTACTCTCCCACCATCGTGGCTGGCCAAATTTGTCTTTACCTGCTCCTCCTTGACCTGTTAACCCAAATATCCAGATTTCCCCTGCACACTCAACTATACAGTTCTCCCACGCAAGAAAAAGAGTCAAAACCGAAGCCCACCATATGCATGATAAAGGAAAAGATGTTGCTGCCCCTTCCTCTCCTTCAAGTGATTCAGCCAAATCTGTATCATCTCGCATGCACTTGAAAGATGATTGTTCCCATGTCATCAATGAGATCAAGCCTCAAGGCTTTACACATCCTAAGGCTAATTCAGGGAAGTCAAAAGGGGATAGCAAAAACAAAGGAAAAATTGCCTCTCAAAGTGGCAAATACGGTTTTTTATTATACTTTATTATTGTTTTATTGAGGACAATGGACTACTGAAGGTTTTGGACAACATACTATTTTTGGATATTTTGAATATTATATATTTGGATATGATTTAAAATATCATTAATAATTAATTTTCAAATTATGGAAATGATAATGGAAGCCACAAGGTGGGATGTGTCTGATTTATTGTCTATTTGTGTTTATTTTTGTTAAGAAATTAAAGGGAGTCACAAGGGGTCCCACCTACTAGTGATTATTTATTAAAAGACCCTTATTATTATTATTATTAATTCTTCCCCTAAACTAAAAGTTAGTTGAGTTTTATTTAACTTAACTAAATGACGTAGTTGAACTACTTCAAATAATTTGGAATGCATAAAAGCAAAATGAGAAGAAAGAACAAGGAGGAGAATAGAAGGAGAAAGCATACTAAGGTTTTCTCTTGAGTTTATTGAGATGGTTCAGTTTTCATTCATTCTTCAATTCATTAAAAGACTAATTCTATTTTATGACAGTTGGGTCCTAATGTAGACAACAAGGTTCAAAGATGAATCATATCATTCAGATGCTTGTTTTCAGAAGTGTTGATCTATCTTTGATAGTCTGTGTAGACTTGTCTGCTTATGAATTAAATTTCATGACTGATAAAGGATATTGTGTAGAGTTTAGTGGGTAGCAGTCTGTGGCAAGCTGATCTATATTTTAAAGTTCAATTTTTACTTCTTGTCAGAGTCCTTTTGTATGGTGTTCATCAGGGATATGTAAGTTTGAATTTGGTCCAAACTTCCTCAGGGATTTTTGTAAAGAGAACGATTCTTTTGATTTCTTGGAATGAAATAAGCGATTGCTATTCTATCTCATCTGTGTTAAAATGTGACTTGATATTTTTTATTTTGTCTCCACATTCACTTTTGTAATCTGTTATATTCAAAAAATTATATAAAAATGTTGAATTTTGCAGCAATATTTTAATTTAAAAATCAGCCTAATCCCTTGTAATTAATACTTGTGGGTTGGGAAACAATTTTTGAGGCTATAAACATAGGGTAATATTCCCGATTATCTTTCCTTAGCCAAGAAGGATTCAAAAATTCTTGAGTAAAATAAATTCATATATTTTCCTCAACATTTATTTGGAAACCATACTGGAGAGATCTTCCATATCTCTCTGGTTGATTTTATACATGTTTTTCATTAAATATATTTATATTTCTGATATCTTTTTTTTTACTGTTTCATTTATTCATGACTGTACATGTTGCAAGTCAGCCCAATATTGAGCCAGGTCTTAAAGATCGGACTAGCATTGCTTTAACCTTGTTTAATACCATCTTAGAGACCGCTAATACCTAGGTTGAGCTTGAAAGCTCATGGACAACAATTGAACAAGACATAAGTGTCCGAGAACGTTGGGAAGCTAGGCAAAGACAACCTAGGAATCAACCATAGCCTTCTTTTTTCTACAATTTTGATCTTCTTTTCATGTCCTTAGACCCTCGCATCTCTAGGAGAAGAAGAGGTTTATCACTAGAAATTAATCATATTGCTGAAATGGGAAGAAGAAATGTTGTTTTGTCAACCCAACAAAGTACTCTAAGGAGAACTTTGTTTGATTCAGCCAATTCATCTTTCTCTCCTTTACCTATCATTCATAAGATGACATCTAGTGGTGGCTCTGGTGGCACTAGAGGTTCTTTTTCATCTCAACTTTCAGCCTCGTCAGTGATTGGTAGCTTATATAGTCACCAAGTCCGTGTCCAATCTACTACCAACCCCGCCAAAGTCATTAAAAAGTATGGGATTTTTCAGTTTGAAGAAGATGATACAACCACTTTGTGGCATGTTTCCTCCCCTCTTAACCTAGCACCTCCTACTCATCCACTTCCTAAATTTAAAGAGAATCTCCCTAGGTTTTAAGGGAATAACATGGTCACTAGGAATTAACACTTGGTGACATTTTCTAATGCCTGACAGAACATAGGAGCCAATGACAATGACACTTGTATGCGCTTATTTGTAAATTCCCTTGAAGGGAAGGTTGTGGCTGATTTCTTTGACCTTCCTCCTAAGATTCTCTCTACTTAGGAAATCTTAGTTGTGAACAGTGAGGCCTTCAATGTAGCTACATGAGAGCATAGGATGTCTTGTGTACATGACTTTGGAGACATCTAGATTCATCTTGAAGGTGGAAATTATCTCATCATGGGACCTCTACGACTATCTAGAAGTGAAGGCCTCAATGTTTTGGTAATGAAATGTATGCGTCACTGTAAATTACATTGCAGGTATGTCCTAATGAATTACTAATCGATTCCATGAATAGATTCATGGTGGCACCTTATTGGATTCTTAAGATTTCCCAAGAGATCATTACTTAATTGAGCTATGGTCCTCAATCAATGCCAAGCTCAATACAATTTTCCACGAAGGGCTCGAGGGTACCCTCCCCCCAAAAAAACCCCTTCAACATAATAACTATATAGAGAAATGTATATCAATCTAATTTTGTGGTTGCTCACTATCGAAAGTCGTAAAGATGAATAAGTTATGTTTCTTGATTTACTTAAAGATATAACTTAAAAACACTCCATAATGTAATAAAAACACACAACCTAATATAATAATTGCATAGAAATATGTATACTAATTAAAAGAAATTAATGATGTTATAATAATTGCATAGAAATATTTATACTAATTAAAAGAAATTATTGATGTTGTAAATATATTCCATTTTCAATTAAAAAATTAAGTTGAATTTGACCATAATTTTAAAGATAATTTGAATGGATTCAAATTCCACACGTCACAAAACTCTAATGTAATTTTGTGCTTTTTCATGGCTTAAAGTTCTAAGGTTTTTAAATCCGTTGGGTTATGTTTCTAAATGTATAAGTCAATATAGAACATACTGCAAAATATAAATATATAATGAATATGATTGAAACGTTATCAACAACGTGGGAGTGAGCTAGATCCAGAGGGAGGATAACTGGGTTTTCGTGGTTATGGAGGCTTTTATTGTAGTTGTGTCCAACTAGATGTGAGCTTTAATGTTGTCCAGGAATGGTCTTGTCAGGGATTAGCCTTGGTGGTTAGGTTAATGTCTTTTTAGCCTTAACCACTTCGGAGTTCCTACAGTCCTCCAATTAATTGTTTGTTAGGTGGCTTTCTTAGAACGTTCCAGTGATGGATGTTGAAGTCATTGCACTTATGAGTGTAGATGACGAAGCCATATCAAAGCACGTCGGTCTATTTAATTTGGAGGTTGAGTACACTGCCAAACAGACTGTCAAGGGGACTTTTCAATCTGCATGGGATCCAAAAGTGCCTCAATGTTTACTAGCTCTACAGGAGGAGGTTGTATTAGCGACATAACATTTTTCAGGTGCGAAGTCTAAAAGGGATATAGTGAGCTACTTTCAGGGAAGAAGAAGCAAGTGTTTGGGCAGTTAGATGATCTTTATAGAAAGGAGGGAGGTCCAAAATGTTAGTATAGTTGGAGAGATCAAGGTCGCCTAAAGCCGTGGAAGGAAAAAAGGATGAAGCAGATATTCGTGATGGGTTCAAACATCGGTTTGGGGGATGATTGCACTATGGCCATGTGTATGCTCGTCGGGAGAATTTATTATCACAAGTTCTGTCATACACCACTTGAATATTGGGTAGACTCAACCTGGACACTGCTTCTAGGCTACAGTCTGGAGGTTTGCTACCTATATCAAGGGTGGTTCGGGTTTAGGTGTAGGACCTCGGAGGATGCCTCTTTGTTGCTAGATACTCTATGGGTGTTGGATGGTGGGAGCATTATGCTAAAGAGGTGATGAATAAACTTCGACCCATCTCGAGAGTATTTTCAACTCCAACACCTATGGGTGTTATTCCCTGGTCTACCTCTTCAGTGGTGGAATAAGCAGCCTCTTGTAGATGTGACTAATAGTTTAGGCAGGTTTATAGAAGTGGATGAAGCTACTCTTATATCATTGAATAAATGCATTTGCAAAGTACTGGTTGAGATAGACATACATGCAGGACTCCCGAAGACTATTGAGTTGGAGTCGTGTGGTATGTTGAGGATACCGAGGGTTGATTTCATGGGTGTTGAGGAAAATATATGAATTGATCTTAATCAAGCATTTTCATACTTTACTTGGCTAAATAAAAGTAGACGGGAATATCACCCTATTTTTATTGCCAACAAAAATAATATCCTAACTCACAAGTATTAATTACGAGTGCTTAGGCTAGTCTTTTATCAACAAAAAGCTTGCTGGAAATTCAGTTTTTATGTAATTTTCTGAACATAACAGTTTCTGAAATAAATGTAAGAATAGAAGTAAAGACACCAAGATGATAATCAAGATAGTTGAGACATAAAGCAATCCTTTATTTCACTCCAATTCACCAAAGAGTCATTTTCTTTACAAAATCTCATACAAAAATCTTGGACCAAAGTCAAACCTAGACATCCCCGATGGAACATACAAAAGGACCTCTGACAAAAAACCAAAACTGAACTCTAAAAGTTGGATCATCTTGCCATAGATTGTTTCCCACCCGACTCTGCACAATAGCCTTTATCAGCCATGAAAATGAATTCACAAATAGACAAGTCTACACAGACTATCAAAGATAGATCAACACCTCTGAAAAACAATTGTCTGAATGATTTGATTCAGCTCTGAATATTGGTGTCTACAATAAGAACCTGCTATCAAAAAAGATAATTAGGTCATGATGAATATATGAATGAATGAAAACTGAACTATCTCAACATAAACTCAAAGAGAAAACCTTAGCATACTTATGCTTCTATCCTCCTCTTGTTCCTTCCTTTCCTTTTGCTTTTAACAAATTAGAATTGGTTGAAGTAGTTGAACCAACTCATTAGTTAAGCTAATTAAAGACTCAACTAACTTTAGTTAGGGGGAAAAGTAATAATCATAATAAGGGTCATAAATAAATAATAACTAGTAGGCGGGACCCCTTGTGACTCCCTTTAGTTCATAACAATCATAACAATTATAACATAACCATTAGTTAAGCAAACACACCTCCTTGTGTCTCCCATCAACATATTTAATTTTGTCAATTTTAGCTCATGAAATTTGAAATTATTTCAAAATAATACTCATATATCCAAAATAAAACCTGTTGTCCAAAAATCAATGAAGTCAACTGTCATAAAACAATAGAGAACATAAAACTCAAAAGCCATATTTCCCAGTTTGTGATGCAACCCTTCCTTGGTTGCTACTGTCATCTCTTGATTTTCCTGAATTTGCCTTAGGCTGGGCAAAGCCTTTAGGCTTTATCTCACTAATCACATGGGAACAATCGTCCCTCAAATGCATCCGGGAAGACACAGATTTATCAGAGTCATTAGAGGGTGAGGAAGGGGCAGCAACGACTTTTGCTTTATCAAATGCATGGTGGGATTCAGTCTTCATTCTCTTGCTATCATGGGAGGATTGCACTAGTGAGTGGTTAGGGGCAGCTTGGACAATGGGGTTCAAAGGTGGAGGAGCAGGAAAAGTCAAGTTGGGCCGTCCAGGATGTTGGGAGACTGTCGGGTGGACAATCTCCTGCCATCCATCATTTTCAGGGACCTCAAGTTGTAAGGAGACATGAGGAGGTACAGGGATATTGAGGGCTTGCGGGCCTTGGAAAGGATGCCTTTTAGGCCTAGGTTGGACTATTCCCTGCCCAATCCAATCAAAGAACCTGGCATGAAATATTTGGCCAATCTCTTTTGAATCAACGTCAAAATGTATAGAGAACCTGGGACTTCTTGGGCCCCGGTTCTAGTTACCTCTACCTGTGTTTCCTCAGCCATGGCTACCTCGACTGAAAAAACTCATCTTGCATGCGTGATCAATTAGCAAATAGTCTTTTAAATAACCATACATGACAACTCTTAAAAATATGAAATAGATTTGGCTCAGAATGAATTAGACTCATGCAATCCAATCCAAACAAATTGTTTTATAGTTAATCAATGAGCAGGGGGGTGAAATAGGGTCCTAGGAGATGTGAGGGATTTGTATTTGGTGAAAAAATGATAGAATGAAAGGGAAAATAAATGGGCACTGCTCGTTGACAACAATAATCAACTGTAAATAAAATTAATAAAACTCCACTGCAATCCACCCAAGACACTACCACTTGCACCCACTTTAACACATAAATTCTCTTGGTTGTAATCAATAACAGAACAGGGGGTGAAGAAATGGATATGGGATATGTGAAGGGTTTGTAATTAGCGGAAAGTGAGATAACGAGAGGGGAGGATAACAATTATTGTTCATTAAATTAATCAAGCAATCCATAAAAAGTTTTGCAGTAAGAATAGACGCACCAACCAACAATCATCATGACCGGATAACAATTACTGTGTACCTTCATTGCTCATTAACCAAAAATTCAACACAGTGCCATCAAAAACAGTAAGCATTTCATATAATTGCAAGAGGTTATGTTCCCTTCGTTCACACACTCTGCATTTATAAAAATTAACAAACAATACCCATTTCCAATCTGTAACCATCAACATCCACCACTGCCATGCATTTCTCCAATCCACAACCATACTCAAAAGTCATGTTTTCAAATTAATAATGAAGTCACTATTACTACAATAGAGCCCATCAAAAAAATGCAGTGATATCGTTCATAAATATAGATAGATAGTAGTAGTTAAAATAATCAAGACCCCAAATGCCACACCTGAAATGACAATTAATTATACAACCAACAGTCACCATTTAGACACAAGCTATGCAGGATTAAATTGCCCAGGAACTGTAGTTCGACCACTGTAAAAAGAAACCAAACCATTCAATGTGACTTAAAAGTTGGGACACCTAACCAAGACGACTGTCATCAACAACACGCCTTAACCAATGGTCAATTTCAATAAATAACATGCTTAAAACTCTGTGGGTATTTCTGAGTAAAACAAAAAAACTATCTATATTGCACACAACGAGCAGTTGACAAAACTCCACAGTGAAACATTTCCACTTATCCCAACAAACACACAGTCACGACATAACTCAGTATATCGTGCTGAGCTATCGGTTATATGAGGTTGGTTCGCTTTAGTCACACTGTAGTTGACCAAGATGTGCACTCTCAGGATTATTCAACTAACAACACAAGGATGTCGTGGATATGCTTTCTATAGTTATCCAGTCCAATCATCATCGGCCCCAAGAAATCCATAGTTATTATGCCCCATGTTTCATTTGAAAAACACCATACACAGAACGTGACCTGTGTGAACAACCCCAAGCATTCGTAATCAATGCCAGCCACCATCCAAATTATCATAAGTGTAAATATTAGTGAATGTATATCAACCAACAATTTTCCACTATGGTAGAGAAACAATCAACCAAACAAGTTGTGGTAGCTATGCATACCCATGCATCCAATCGACATAGGGCAGAGGCTCTTCCATTAAAATTATCGAGTTACTTGACATAAGGCGGGTGACTTTGAACTTAGAAACAAAATTGGCAATGTAAGGTTTGCGCTATTATCACAGAGGCAGTGACTAAAATCCATACCAACACGAATGTCATACGATCAATGGGCGAGTCCGTATTTAAAGTAATAGACCATAATAACCCAAAACAACTTGACATGCTCGACAATATCTCTATGAAACTCCAGTCTGGAGGGTTAAGGGTTTTTTTGGTAGCCATCACAGGAGGAACATAGCCAACTTCTTGAAAGTGAAACTTCGATGCCAAAGGCGTATGCATCAAGAGGACTATGATTCGCTTGTGAACAGGAAACAGTTCCATGACAGGGGCCAAAACAGGAAGGCAGGGCTCTAGTTAAACTCAAGAAGCCAAAGACTGGATTTGGTGACAGTGAATGAAGACAACTATCCAACCAAGATTTACAAAAACAGTGATAACGAAGAACTATCACCCAGGAAGACCAACAACTTCAACAAACTCAAAATCATTATAGACAGAACTGTTCACTCTTCATTAAGCACTAAAATTTCACACAGTTGTAACGCTTAGGAAAATCAAAACCCCATAAAAATGAGCCAATAATCATTTCATAACCAGACCGAAGTCAAGAATGGCCAAAAAAAGGACATACCTGTTAATCGAATTCCTTAAAACGGGAGCTAACCGAGTGGTTCCACCCTACTAGAATTTTGGAGCACATACACAACAACAAGATTGAACAATAACCCGACTAGGGTGGCGGCCAATGGGAAGAGTAAAGGTGACGTGCAGTAAATGCACGTCACCTCCACCCATAACTCATTAACTCAACAGTACATGCCAACAAATTATCCATTAACCATTAATCAACCATGTATCGAAAACACCACCATATTAAAATCCCATAGCATGACTTATGCCATAACATAATTCGAATCCCATATAATTCAACAATTGCATAACCGATAGTACCATTAACTTGTCAAATGCGCCATTGACATTCAAACTATCCAATGTACCATATGTATATCGGCTACATAATTCCATTACCCATTGCATAACCATTTACAATACCCCTTTCCAAGTGCGCCACCAACGTTTCAACCATATGCATATAAATCATGTGATTCAACACAATCTCATAGCCATTCCTTGTTAGATAGGGTTTTTAAAAAATCAACAAGTATTTTCATGCATGTAGTATAGTTAGGCTAGCTTTTAAATCTTCCCTTGCAGTTGTTTTTCATTTCTTTTAAGTCATTCACGTGTGATATTGTAGAACTAGGTTCCCTTCCGTTGCATCTATTCTAGGATTTGCCTCTGTCAAGACTGTCCTTCATGAAAATTTTACTAACATGTTTGTTATGCAAGTGCAATGAGAACATATAGCAATGGTATATAGGCTGTAGTAACATAAAGGATCAACATTTCCAAACCTCAACTCATACCAGCGCCACCAACGTTTCAACCATATGCATATAAATCATGTGATTCAACACAATCTCATAGCCATTCCTTGTTAGATAGGGTTTTTAAAAAATCAACAAGTATTTTCATGCATGTAGTATAGTTAGGCTAGCTTTTAAATCTTCCCTTGCAGTTGTTTTTCATTTCTTTTAAGTCATTCACGTGTGATATTGTAGAACTAGGTTCCCTTCCGTTGCATCTATTCTAGGATTTGCCTCTGTCAAGACTGTCCTTCATGAAAATTTTACTAACATGTTTGTTATGCAAGTGCAATGAGAACATATAGCAATGGTATATAGGCTGTAGTAACATAAAGGATCAACATTTCCAAACCTCAACTCATACCAATAACAACAATATCTCATCAACCAAGTAAACCGTGTCGCACCTCATCACAACATAAAAAATGAGTAGATATGATCTTCAATAGCTCAAGGGGGTCCCACCTACTAGTATTATTTAGTCTTATATAATAATAGGCTTTAGAAATACTTTGTAGGTGAAATTACGTTGATGTTTTCAATCGTCAACTAACTGGCGACTCCACAGGAAAATTTGTTTTTAAGAGATTTAGAACTCAGAACTCATGGTTTCATAGACTAAGAACAATAATCTCAAGAAGACATAACTCGAATGATTATGCAACAAGGGGAAGTGAGCAGATTTAATGGAACGATGACCGGGAATTTGGGAATAACTCATGAAAAATGTTAAGTATGAGGGGTTTTACCACTATATGCATAATCATTTGATTGGAATATGCTCTTTATCTTTCAAGGAGGAAAACTTATAGGCTTTCCCTTAAAATCTCAATGGATGAAGAAATGGCAAGAAGAAGTGGGAGATAGCCAATTCTTTATAAGACAACAGTGGAAAAATGTAACAATTTCAAGGGCTCTTCAGAGGAAACATCATAACAGTTGTGTAAGCTTGATTGTTATTGACTAACAATGATTTGCAAGAGTGTTACTATGGTAGAATTGATCCAACATTCTATCTTGACCAAACACTAAAAGATGATAAAGACAAAATTGTAACAGAAATAATAATGCAGGAATTAAAATAGCAGTAAAAAAGACAGGCATAAAACACAGCAAGAAAATAAAACTCAACTTTAAAAAGAAGAATCAAAGTACTGTGGAGTAGAGAAAGGAAGCTAAAAACTCGAAAACAGAACTAGGATACTAATATACAGAAATCCAATCAGCATTAGAACCTTTTCAGGCTGGCCCTTCGCAATACTTCAAGCGAGGACTGTTAGTACTGTAGGAAAACCATTGTCTCTGTAATTCTTTTAAAATTTCTGAGTTAGTGCTCAAGACAAAAGTAATCTGGAAATGACCTAACACCTGAAATTTTGGTGTAATTATCAGCCCCTTGACACATATGATTAAATCATCAAGATACGCATGGAGACTGACCAATTCGTTGAAAGTTGTGTGTATAGGCCTTTTAAAGGCGGTACTTGCATCAAATAATCCAGAAGGTAGGCAGTCGTAAGACATAGTATCTCCATTAGTAACAAAAGTGATTTTGTGAATATTTTCCCCTTCTATTTTGATTTTATGGTAACCAAACAAACTGTCAAGTAAGGGCTCTAGTTGTGACCCTACAACCTGTTGTAGAAATATTTCCATACTAAGAGGAAGGAAAGGGTTTCTCAGAATTGTTTGTTTGAAAGTTAGAAGACTAATGCAGGTTCTAAAATTTTCAAAGGTCTTCGAAGCAGGTTCCCAATTGGAAACCCATTCGGGGTGGACAAAGAAAAACATTTCAGTCCTTAAGAAATATCTCGACTCCCTTCGAAGGGTTGCCTTCAACACAGAGTTAACAAGCCTTTGTTTTTTCCTAGCTGATTTCATAGTACGTTGAACATGACCTGGACCAAAACCATGAATATCCACATTAATCCAAGCAAAAACATTTTGAAATCCACCAAGTAACTCGACAGACTTCATCTCTTCTTTATCAGAACCCCAGACCTTTATTCTAACGTTCATTGAAGATCCAGGTGTCCTAATGTTCATGGGGATGGTTTTAACCACCTTCTATTGTAACTCCTCTTCCTTTTGTTTTTCTTCATTGTCTCCAACACTCAATGAAAATTAACTCTCAATAGGAGTCAAGCCCTCAGGGATCCTATTATTTTCCATGGATATAATATCCTTGGGCTTAAGAGGTTCATCTTGTATGATAGCATGAATGCGCTCATTATCAGGGAGGGCCTTCCAAGATCCTACATGGTTAGGAATATATGGATGATATAGAGATTGAAAAGTACAATCAGGCCTGTGAGATCAAAGTTGTCAATTAGGAGAAGCTGCAAAGACAGCTAACCGATCAGCCATTGAATTCAACTCCTTCTTCAAATGAGTGATGTTGAAAGATAGAAGGTTCGAGACAAGTGCCCAAACAGTTTGGG
>JASDQU010229294.1:0-17017 GCA_032191745.1 Picea mariana | reverse complement strand
CCCACGTTTATCCATAAATTATTTTCTTTTTCTTAAAAGCTCATTTCCCTATTTTTATTATTCCCTTTCTTTTTTTTTTTTCTTTTTTTTTTAAAACCTAAAAGGTAAATGCGCTAAATAAATCTTTTCATTTATTTATTTAATTATCTTTTGTTCTTTCACAAGTTAGGAAATAATATAAATGCGCTAATTAATCTTTTCACTTATTATTTATTTAATTATCTTTTGTTCTTTCACAAGTTAGGAAATAATTTAAATGTGCTAATTAATCTTTTCACTTATTATTTATTTAATTATCTTTTGTTCTTTCACAAGTTAGGAAATAATTTCTTCTTTGCAAAAATTTTAAACCATTAGTTTTAATTTAATTCTTACTCTCATTATTTACCCCTAGAATTTTATGAAGTCCTAACTATTACTTAAGTGGGTTTTTGTTTGAATTTTTATTTTTATGCTAGGGCCCTTTTTTTCAAGGTTACACTAAAATTTTACCCTAGAAAAGTCTTAGGCTTAGGATTTAGATTCTGAGCTAGGCGACAATTGGTTAGGGACGTCGTTTAAGGATTTCTTAAGGCGTTATTGTCTTAGGGTTATTTAGGTTTGTTTCCTTCATCCACATCAATTCGACGTGCCCTTGAGGACGAACCACGTGCTCCAAGGGTGCCACTCACCTCGTTCGCTTCCTTTGCGCGACGTGCCCTTCAGGATGCACCACGTGCTCCAAGGGTGCCACCTGCTTCCTGTGTTTCTTTTGTGCGACATGCCCTTCAGGATACACCACATGCTCCAAGGGTGCCACTCGCCAACTGGACTGATTGGTAGACATCTATAACCTCTGGAGTCAACACTCCGCCAGGTGAACTTGTGGGAGACTAAGGGCTCTAAGGAATAATGCCCCCGCCTTATTGCGCGCCGCTTAGAATCATCGTGAGCGACTGTCGCAGTCTTCCCTCACGACATCGTGGATCCTCTTGAACTAGGTAATCGTTAACCTACAGTTTGAGCCACGGCGGGAGTGCTAGTAGGTGGTGGCAGGGCTGCTGTCCACCCCTCTCCCTCAACCTCTCTGGAAATTGTGTGTGGCCCCTTTACTCTATATGTGATTCTGGTCGGAAAGCTATCGTCATCCTGTATCATCGACAATCATGTCAGAACATGTCAACTCAAATCATCAAATCAATGAAATATCACAGTAAATAAATCAACCCAAATAGCACACTCCTTGACTCAATCCAGAGTCCAAGGGGTTCCACCGATGCCTCTGCATCCTCAAGATCCAAAACCCTGCACACTCAATACAACTGAGTCAATAGCACCTGTCTACATCAAATAGTAAAACATCATGTCATCTATCATAACGCATCATAATCAAGTATAAATGTTTTAACATCAGAAAAGTCCAGATCACTTGCGAGCAAGTGTCCTCAAATAATAAGTTTTCTCAGTGTGCCAGAGCGGGATGTTACACCTATGTACAATTATTTTTGGTATCCTTTTCCGTTTTGATAAATATAAATAGAGAGGTTTTACATTCTTCTTCAAAGTTTTGGGAGGGTTGAGGTAAGGGTGTTCTCTATGGGTTTTAAAAATGAGGTTTACTAATAAATGGTTGGAATGGATGAATGAATTTATTTTTAGTATCCTTTGTCATCTTGATAAATATAAATACATAGTTTTTATGTGCTTCTTCAAAGTTTTGGGAGGGTTGAGGTAAGGGTGCTCTATCATTTTTCATTTTTGTCATTATTATGGGGTTTAAAAATGAGGTTTAATGATAAGTGGATGGAATGGATGTATGAAGTTTTTTTTAGTATATTTTGCCACATTGATAAATATAAATAGAGGTTTTACATGTTTCTTCAACGTTTTGTGATGGTTCTCTCTCTTATCCTTCACTTTTATCATTATTATGGAAACTCTAGGAAGTGTCATCAATTAAGGAATTGAATTAGGACATGAAAAAGGGATGAAGGTGGCATGCCAAGCTAAAAAACTTTAAGCCCAAAAAAAGAAAGTGTTTTTCAAAAAATCCAATAACAAAATCCAAAACCAAATTCTAGAAATTCTAGGATTTTGTGAAAGAAACGTTCCCAACCAAACATTGGGATGGCATGGTGCCATAACTTGCAATTCATCGTATATAGTATTTAAAAAATGTATACTGTGGAGTTTTGTGTGGCATGTAGACTTACTTATCTCAATTGTAAGACTTCATCCTCATGATGGAACATGTTGATTTTTTCTGAAATGTAAATTGATAAAAACATATAGAATGGATTTAAAAGAACCCTCTCACCATGATAAAGGAGAAAGGATGGGGGTGAGGAGAAAGGAAAGGATCTATATATGGGGTGGACCTCGACTTACTACTAACCTACCTCAGTGTGTCACCCATGTTATTATATCTAAATTAGATCAAATGATCCTCAATATTATAGGGTCACAAAGGGATTTATTTAGGCCCATACACCTTGTTGGAACTTTTTGGGACCCATGGTTCTTTCTAGGTGTCAAACAAAAGGATCGATTGTTTTCTAGCGTGTTGACATTTCCAATTCCCAAAAATGAGGGAGGTCTTAGCTAAATAACTACCAAGATGGTTAATGGTGGAGAGGGATGTCGCATAATGGAAAGTGATTATTTATTAAACTTCTTTATATTCAACATAAAACCTTAACTGTATTTCCATAAGTCTAATACATTCTAAAGAGAAGCATACTGTTAACATCTGTACTTTTAGGGGTAAAGTTTAGAGTTTGTCTAAGGTTTGAAAAGACATGCCATGGTATTGGGAATACCAAGGCATTCTAAAGTGAGTTAATGGTTTGTATAGGTCATTAAATATGATCAAGTTGAAGAAGTCATTTAGAAGGTCCATAGGTGGTTTGTCATCATGAAATTTTTTTGCAAGGCACTTATCTTGAGTCTAAGTCATATCCAAGTCATAATTTCAAAAGGTAAAGTCTTGTCAAAGAATCATTTGTGGGCATAATCACATAAAAATTGTTAGTATAGATGTTTGATGGATATTTGTGGTATATGTACCTTGGAAATATCAAAACTGGGCGTGTTACCCAAGTGTGTTGCGCAAGCCACTTAAACTATGCAAGAGGCCTTTTCAACTCAAATGGGTACCTTTTCCCTCTAAAACCTCTTCACATCGAGTCTTATATATTTATGAATCATCCTACACCCCTTTGCACGAGTTCTTGGCCTACGAACTCATTTATTACCCCTCAGAAAAGCTCCAACAAACTACTTCTACGCAAACCATGTTGTTCGCTATGCATCTATCATGCAGACTCTCACGCTACACAAACATCTCGCTATGCAAATCCCAATGATTGTATCTTTTCTCCTCACCTTATATCTAGTCACCAGTTGTGGTAAACACATGTGATACTAACCCATCCACGCATTCATAGTGTGTTAATTCACTTCCCTATAACTTAAGTGAATCTCTCATGTTATTTTGAAACAAACCCTAGCCTTGTTAAGCCTCCTATGCAAGCTTACCCGTTACATGTTTAACATCTCTCCCCCTACCACAGGATCACATCCATCATGCAAATTTATTCATTCATCCATGAAATCATAGTATAAAAAGAAGCACAGAGGAGGGAATTTGTTGAGGTATGAGCCACAGAACCTCAACTTGGTGAGCTTGGACCCTACATTCAAAGTTTCTTTTGAGCAGGTCAGATTCATTAGATTCAGTGATAAAATTCAAGGATATATGATTGTCTAATATATTAAAATCTCACTCAAATATTAAGGGAGAGTTATGGCTCCCAATGAATTCAATTATTCATGTCATCTTTCATGAATAGATGCTTCATTTCCTCTTACTTAGAGAAAACAATTTCCTTACTCGTAATGATGAAGATGGAGATGTTAATACTATAGGTATATTAAAGAAGGAAGGCATCCCCTCCAACCAATATAACTTCAACAATAGTCATGTCCTCCAAGTTGGTGTGGATAGATTCACTATAGTGTACTTATATAGAAACAATAATGAAATACAAGAAATACTAGAGTAAATATAAACTAGAAAATGTAAAATAGGAAGAAAAAGAGCACTAAAACTATAGATTATCAACCCTTAAATTGATAACAAATAAAAATTGAGAAACATTCACATGCCTCTTTGAGGGGAGAACCTCAAAATGAGTAGAGGTCCAATACAATGATAATAAATGAAAAAACATTATAGAGTTTCCAACATTTATAAATATTTTCTCTCTACTCAATCCCTAATCCACTTGTGGTCCTCTTAGCACTCTGTAAATTTGTTTGACTGATAAAACAAATGATAGAGGTAACTGTTTCAACCAGCTTTAGCTTGGATTCTAACCCTTCCAACGATAGAGGACTCTCTTGGGCATATAGATATTTAAAATACTCAAAATATTTGGCAATGCACAGACAAAGGTCAGATTTTGCCATAATGTAAAATTTAAAAGCAATAGGACAATAAAAAAGAGCAGGGCCATTGGGAAATGGGGTCAATTCTTGAAACCTTATGAATATTTATAAGATATGTATTCAAGAGGGAACAAAGGAAAAATAGGTATGATGTTCATCCAAATAAGTAATATGAGATGGTAGAGAAAAAGAAAGGAAAGACTACTATCAGCAAGAGGCATCTAATAGCGGAAAAATCTCTTGGTATAGCATTAGAAGAAGAAACATGGAGGTTGGCTACCGAAAATATAGCACCAATCACAGGTGAATTCAGGACCAGGAACTAATGAACATATAACAAGTATAATCAATATGAGAAAGAGCACCAACATAGTGGATTTTTTCTCTTGCTTAAAGATTATCTATAGCAAAAAAACACATTTATGAATATGAAATACAAGAAGACATATTGAACATCAACACCATGATGAATCTCGACTATCTAAGAAAAACTTATCTGCTTATATTAAAATCCATAAGAAATTACAAAGTTCTCCTACTACAAGGGCATATCCTTCTCCGGTAAGTCCAAACATTCATTTATCTTTTTAACCATATATATAGATAAATTACATATGGGATACAAAACGAATCATCTTCTCCAAGATTCCAAAAATAGATATCGGTCATAGAGTAACGTACCAAAACTAAACTCCTACTTTCTAGTGAAAGTTATAAACATAAAACCGATTTTTTTTATATCTTTACTGTGAATGCCACTTGTCTGCATCATTAAAAAATTCTCTGAAATATACTCAATTTAGCCTGCAATTTATTTCAGGTTTGCAATCTCTTCCTTTAAGGTGTCAAGCCAACAAGGTTGGTTTTCTTCAATACCTTCGACCATTCCACCTTTAGTCTCCTTCTTTTGTTGCTTGTTTCTTTTACTCTTGCCATCTTGCATGTAGTATCCATCTGCATATCCATTAATGATGAAACCTTCATATTAGGATTCAATCTGATTTATTCACTTGATGTTGGTTCATCTGCAGATTTTGTATGAAATTTTGTTGCCAGTATTTGTACAACATGCCTTTCGTTTTTCTTAATTTATAGTTTTATCATACTATTTGAATTTCCTGGTTTGTCGAAGGCCACTGGATATTTCTTCTCCATTTCCTCTAGTTTTCCTGGAAACAAGAGCCTATTTCTCTCAACTCTACAAGAATTGGATGAATGATTCGATTTGCAGTTATCCCTCTCTAGAATAAAATGCCAATTACTTGAAATAGAGTAATTTCACCTTTGTTTTGAGTAACAGTTTCCATCAAGTATTAATCATGGGCTATTGACGAAAGTCCTTACAGGGATAGCCACTTATCACGTTCAACCATCGATTTCCAATGATGAGTCTTTAAATCGGTTATTTGGCGGCTCTTACTTGGCATCGCATGGAAGAATGGCGCCCAAACAAGTGTATCGAGATGATTTGATTGGACGCCAATTTTCCTTTCCACATGTGACCCTTGGATTTAACACATTTAATGAAATTTGACACATGATTTCAGGGTGTGATTGAGAGGTTTCGAGTTCACTAGATTTTCCCCTCGAAATGCATCTGATGGCGCCACATGATCTTGATATGAAACCATGGTATTCTTATCGGCCCACTTTAAAAAAATTAACCTTTACGCTAGTTCTTGGCCCGATATCCTCCCTGACCGTTGATCTGTGGCACCCATGATCTGTGGCCCGCCGGGTCCCATAAACTTCACACTTCTGCTAGATGTGGCCCCATCCTACAGTTTATCGCACCTCTACACTCATTTAGCCTCTTGTTAAGTTCCAAGACTTGGATTCCATATAAAAATTGTTATAGTGATAATGTGGGCTCTAAGTGGGATGTTATTCTCCCTGCGAGGTAGCAAAGAACAATAGACCTTGTGCCGTATACATTGTGCTTCTCTCACAACAGGTGTGTGCTATACCTTGACCTCTCACCAATGTCTGTTGAAAACCGAAGTCTACGCACCACTCTCACATGGAGGTTGAACGCTTGATATACTGCTAACATATAACTAAACACTCTATTTGGAGCCCTAAACTTGAAAATTCTTGATCCACAAGATTATTCCCACCTACCTACCCTAATTGCTGAAATGAATTGTCCATCAAGTGAAATCAAAATGCCAATGCATCCATTCCCGCATTTTATCCACTGCTGATAACCCATTTTAGAAGTTATATATGAATTCAAATCTTAGAATTTCAAAAATATTGGGACTATTTACTATTTCTAACAAAACTACAAATGGATATTTGAACACATGAAAAAAAAAACAATCATGTTTTAATTTTTCCACTGCATTCTTTCTTTCATGTGATTTACCCTGTTGATTGCCACCAAGAGGCTGAAAAATGTGTTGAGACTGCTGGAAATAACAATCTTATGAATTAGAAGACAGTGTTGGCTGAAATGAAACCCATGGTAGAAAGCAATCCATATCTAACATTGACGTTGATTGGCCATCATCTTCATCTCTAAGCTTACAACCCGTCATAAGACGTAAATTCTGATTGTTAAAACTCTCCATATAACATGCCATGGGGTCATGAAACATATGAGAAAATATTTATTTTTGATGAGCCAAAACAAAAGGACAAGTCATCTTCACAAGTGTTGGTTTTATTTGATCTTCCTCTTCATTCTTAGAACCATAATATTCAAAGGAATCAAGTAAAACAAATGCTTCTTTATGGTCTTTATGCATTTCTGATTGAATCATGACATACACTGTTTATTTCCTCCTTGAAACTCTATGTCATTTGTTTGTTCATTTCTCAAAGTCTCCATAGATGGGGTCTCAGAACCTTCATACACGTCCAAGCCACTTAGAATTTGAACAACTACATCATTCACTAGGGGAGAAAGACAACATTGAAACACTTTGTTTTGCTCGAAATCTAGTTGAATATCTTCATCAATTTTAAAACACAACAAATGACTTTGAACAACAACTCTTTTACCAGCTTTCTTTGTTTTCTTGTGATTGGCTCTTAACAATTCAAAGGAAGAGAAACATAATTGAAGATAGCTTTCATTTGCAAGTCTATTGCTTTCTTTAGATTCCATATCATGCCTGGAGGGTTTCTGATAACATTATTAACATTTTTCTTGAACAATTTGAAAGAACAAAAATATAATGACAAGGTTCTTACACTTGATTCAAAAATTTCTTTATTTTATTCATTGATGTCATATGCACATTTTACAATTTGTTTGGATTATTAAACATACTCATTTTTAGATTCATCTTTGACCAATGGCTGCAAGTTTGAACTGACAATATCTTCTATATAAAAAGTAAGAGAGTCATCAAACACATGAAAATATTGCTACAATTTCTTGTCAATTTGTAAGGAAGGAAAAAATAGACATTCTTACCATGAGCAACAAAAGCATGAGGGGAACAAACTAAGTTATATTATATGGAAAGCAGTAAGTAAGGAAGCATTTCAACCTTGATGTTAAAGTTGAAACAACTCATCCAAGCTCTCCTTTCAAACCCTTTGAATGTCACAAGGTCATAAGTATGGTGCTCTGAAGTTCTCTTCTCTCTCCCTTTCACCCAAGAATGGCCTCCATTATATATGAGTTGAGGAATAAAAATTATAGGATAATTTGAGGAGATGATAGGATCAAATGAGGATTTTGTTGAAAAGACAAGTTTGACCTTTCCTTAGATAGAGGGTATCTCTAACCAACCCATAACCTCCTCAAAACAACCTATCAAAATAAGGAATGATGTTTGCAACCACTTCATCATTCCCCTAGAACTGAGCAAGGAGTGATGAAAAGGGTTCATCCTCCTCTGCATATGGGTAGGGGAGCAATGATACTTAAAAAAAGGATAAAAAATAAAGGTGAAAGATAGTATTTCAACCTCCAAATGATAAATTTCTGCCCCAACATGTCTATGGATCATGACAAATATTCCCACATGGTGATGAAAATATGACACTTGGGAGTGTGACACTTAGATGTGTAACAATTTGGTACATTATAGTCTATGAAATATCAATTCCTAGCAACTAGGTTTTGATCCTAGGATTGATAGTCTTGACCTAACCCTATTGTGGGTTTGCTTGCCTTACATGACATTCAAAAACTGGAACAACTAAAGCTTCAAATTTTTAAGAGACATAATATTTTCCTTCCTTATGGGATAGGTAGTGTAGATTGTGCTTAAATTCATCAATGTTGACATTTTTATGATCCAAATACCATTCATGTCCATGCTTCAGATGTAATGAATTGTTACTATCAAATTCATGGTAGAAACTAATGGAATTGTGACTTCAAAGGCACTAGTTTCATCACATTGAATTGGAATTACTCTTATCACAATAATATTTGGATAGAACGATAATGCATAGTTCAATTTTCTTAAATGGAAATTTCTATCAAGATGCCACTTTGGATAGCTAAAATTTCCACTATAAGTTATTTAAAAATAGGGTCTAACTAGTGGAATCTCATGTTGTTTTAGATCATGTTATGGATCTTGTCACTATCCTCAAGAATGAACTTCAAATGAAGCTAAGAAGATGCTTTCAATAAATCAATTTCAGTCCTTCCTATTGGATATCATTAATGTAAAATTCAATCCTTTTTCTAGAACCATGAATCGATATATCATTAATGTAAAATTCAATCCTTATTCTAGAATCATGAATAAATTGTAATACTTGTTACCTAAATTAATAGGTAGGTGACTATTATCTTTGGTGGTTGTGATGGGTTGCTTGTAAATGATTTCATCAACGTCATGAATGTCTCATTGCAATCCAAAATGTAATTGATCTACAAATATTTCAATAGAATTAATGGCTAAAGCATGAAACTTAAGAAAAAAAATTTGCTCCTCTAATAAAGTTTTGTCTATATGTTTTTTTGGTATGATATAAGTATTGTAAAGGCTATAAGAATCTAGTGGTTTGAATTATTTGTGTTATTTTGAATGTATGGAGTAGAATGCTGGCAAGATTTTCAATAAGTTTTGTCTATATGTTTTTTTGTTATAATATAAGTAATGCAAAGGTTATAAGAATCTAGTGGTTTAAATTATTTTTGTTATTTTGAATGTATGGAATAGAATGGTTGCAAGATTTCCAATGAAAAATAAGAAGAATTATTTGATGCGGTTTCAACTCTATATATTTTAGTTGAATAATTCCACATGGACAACAACTCTAGCTTCACCACAGATATATCTATGGGGAATTAAATTGATGAACATTATCTTAGTTCTGTCTCTGATATCTCTTTTCCTTCTTCATGTTGCAAATGCTTGTTGTCTATACAACCTTTTCTTTGGATTACTTGTACACGTCCAATTAGCTAGCAATGCTACGACAACTAGGCCAAATATAAATCACAGCTATAATGCGTCCATGGAGAGGCGTTCGTTCTTTGACATCATCTATTTAATGAGAATCACTAGAGTCGAAACGTTTGTTTCTTTATTTCTACACATGAGCTAGTAGCCAACTAACTCGTGCAATAATCAATTATTTAATGGATAGCGGTGGCAAAGGTGTGCATCATTAACTCATTTATCCCCTTATTTAATGCACAAACCATTCATCTCCCTCTCTTTGTACTCAACATCTGTCTCTTATAGTTATCCAAATGGACATGCCTGAGCATAAACCAATGAGTAAAAAAAATGAGCACACAATTTATAACAGACGCACTGTAGATTCTCGGGAGCACCTTGGATGTCAGGTCGAAGGCTTAGAATCGTGAGAAATAGGGTTACGTTTTCAACATCAGTTTGGAAAGTCAGATAGTGGAATGTCCAGAGAGTAGGAAAAGATTTCGTGGATGCCTTAGAATTAGGTTTATGGTTTACTCATTATACCCATCAAGTTAATCTTAGTGTGGTCTCTCCAATTGTTGGGGAAAATTGCAAGCAAAACTGGTAGCCAAACAAGTAAAACGTGGTATGGTCTCTCCATGCTAGAGATGGTGATGCAGACAACAATACGAAGTTTCCTGGTCATGGTCATGCTGGACAGTAAGGGAATTCTCCCAACTGTTTCATGGACACCCAGAGGAGAGATTCAGGCCATGCGAAGTTAGACAACAATATGACAATGTGTGGGTGGCCTGGTAGCTAGTGTAAATTCGTGGGTATGTTACATAGTAAGGAAAAACAAAATATGGAATTCCTAGGGAGGCGTTTAGAATCATGGGCTCCATGGGAAACACGATAAAGTTGTGTGGGGCGTCTAGATGAAATATTGAGGCCGTGGGAAAGTTTAGACAGTGAAAGCAATCGTGGACAGTGTTGGGCAAAAAAGTGAGGTCGTGGGAGTTGTTTAACACAATACCAAGTAGTGGTAGCAAGTCAATGCCATGTGGAACAACCAACGCTCAAGGAATGGATCGATAGAGAAGAAAAGATACCCATCCAAGATTAGATACACCGAGAGGAAAATTCCCAACAAACAAGTGAACTGTGTGTAGGAATCTAAGTTCATCCTCCATACAATGATAATTCACCCTCCATACAATATTCACCCCGAAACAAAGGAATTCATCCCAAAGAGAGAACGACTCCCAAGAGAGAGAAAACCTAATTTATTAAGTTTTTACAACAACTCTACAACTTAGTGATTAAAAAAATATCCAACCAACAATTTAATATAATGGAGAATTTAATCATACTCAATACATAGTAATAAAATAACTTAATGACATATGATTTTATAGGTGGAAACTATTAAAAAAACCAAGTGAATGGTACTTAGTATTTTTTCTCTTCAAGTAGACAACTTTACAATGTTTTTCTTTTTTTACCAAAATTCCTTTGAGTATGAACAAGAGTGAAGAAATAGGGAGAGCTAGGGGGTAAGGGAAAGCCAATAGCCATGGATCTTTGCTTCCCATTACTTAGACCTCTCTCCTTTCACCTTTATCATTTAATTAATTATTTTTAAACATTTCTATCACATCCTCATTTGTCTTATTCAATTTTTCATGTATATTGATTTACATAACTTACATGATCTTAATTAATTGTATGTTATGAGTCTTACCTATTCTTCACTACATATTTACTACTATACCTAGATCCAAATGGATGGTACAATCTTTTTTTTGGTTGTAGTTGCAAACCCAAGGAAAACCCAAGGAATTTGAGATGATGAAGTAGTGAAAAAATGCTTGAATATCATGCCATTAGGAAGTATTGTTTCCATTTACTTTGATTTTTTCTTCTTGTAAATGCAAATAGCAACATTTAATGTTTAGGGAATTAAATACCAAAGAAAATTATATAAATTTTTAGATCTCCTCTCCATGCATAATAGCTAGAGGATTTTGTCTCCATGGTGAATGGTCAAAAGTTTCTTACAACTATAATAATGTGTTAAATTAAAAGTGCATGTAGAAGAATAATAAGTATTAAAAGTTATAATAATGATAACATTATTTATGTTACTATAAAAATCTACTTCTATAGTGATAACAATGGATTGTGATTATTTTTAAGATTTCTTAGCACATGTATTACAAGCAACATCCAATTTATCTTTAAATACTAGTATCATGATATTAGTAACCATAATTATTTGGCCATACAATTATTTTTCCAATAATATCATACATACATTCCATGTTATTTATTAAAATCTTATGTGTAGACATTGGAGTAAGTTGTATAAATAATTTGAAAATCTTTGTGGATATTTCATTGGAATCTTTCACTTCAATAGATCTTACAAATTTGTGCAATTATTCATCATGTGATGTTTTACTTAAGATGAAGATTCAAGATTACTATCTCAATGCATAAAATATTAAAATAAATTGACAACACCACACCATCCACCATCCACACAATGAACACAAGATGATCCCTAGGAAACCCAATACTAGAACACCTTTCCAAAGGAGAGGACTACAAGTTTCTCTTTTCTTCTCCATAATGAAATGAAAATACAAAGAAATGTGAATTAACCATGGAGTTTTCATAGACATTGTGGCCTATATGGCTGATGAACGATCTTTTACTTCTTTTCTTTTGCACCTGGACATACTTATTTTAATGACTTTCCATGGGGTTTCGAATTACAAACTTGGTTTGTTGGGATGGCATGATAAGATCATCTGCAATCATGCCATTTTGCACATATTTGGATATTTCCGGAATCATGAAAATTAGTCCCACTTTATAAAAATATGGTATTGTTTAATTGTTCTATCAACATATAAATTTGTATGAAATCACAATTTTCTATTGTTTAAATAGATTTAGCTTGTTAAAAAAATCCTAAATATTCATGAAATACAAATTTAACTGCTTAAATATGCAAATCCAACAATTTCTTGCCGAATTTTAAACAAAATTAAATAGAAACTAAAAAAAACATATAAACCTTAAACTGCAGCTTAAAAAAAATTATTAATATTGGTAAGTAGATTTGAATCTGTTTTAACCACGCCTAGTTAATTAGAACTTTCCGCATAGCGGTTTACCAGGTCGACTATTATTAACCGATTAATTTGCCAGTTATTAGTCTCGAGATAGCCGTTTACCAGGTACGTTATTGTTAACTACTGGATGCTTCCAAAGTTCCAAGATCATATGACCAGCTGGCTTTCGCTTTTGAAAAAGTGCCAACGCCACTCTAACAACCGTTACCTCGTAATATACACCAACTTCAACAAATCTTTGGAATGCCGCGGATTTGTCCGGTGGAGAATTTGACGGTGACGGTGTCGAAACTCCATGCGAATTCATAGAATTGGTTGGGTGAGATCGACAAATACGACATAGAAGGAAACATAGCTCATTTGAGGATGCTGAAACGGTTCAAAGATCCGTTTCAAAGATAACTGACTATCCATTATCTCAACTGCACGGGATTATCTTAACAATAGATAAATTATAAATTAATTACATTGCAATTCAAACATTACTACTTAATCCTGTACTTCATTATAAATGAGGAGATCATTGAAATATGAATTGGTTGGCAATACATCCACAATATCCAAATTACACTGTCACTGAAACGAAGTAAAAGCCGCTGCAAATTTGATTCCGGCCACACATTACTAAAACTTGTGATCTCATAAACTGCATTCTTAACTGATGTCTGAATCTTTTAGGATGAAAATCGTTGAGGAAAAGGATTAACTGCTTCTAAAATATTCGTGGATGCAAAATATTTGTCTAATATTTTGCAATTTACAAGCCACTCGATCTACGATAGATTTTTTTGTACAGTTGGTCAGGGTTTCAATACTTACCTTCAGGTATGCGCTTCAAATCGGCAACTGTTACAAATTTGCTTAATTAATGAATGCAATACTATGTCATCCTATCGAAAGGACCTAAGAGAGACTCAACTTGGTAATCAAAATTAATCAACATTTATTTTTATTGTCAAAAGAAAATTATGAATTTAAAGTGCCAAAACTCTTGAAACAAACACTGAAAATCCCATCCTTCTTCAGCAACCCACCTGGTCTCATCTTCAAAGCAAAGCTTTCGTATCATAGATTTCTAGAACTGCTGCATGCTGTTCCACTATGCAGATAAAGGTTACAATACGCACTATATGAAACGAATCGCGCACACTCTACAGATAAACGTTACCACACGCCGTTTATGAAACAGAACCTTCCGAGTGATCCACTCACGACTAGGTAAAGAAGTTGTCATTAAAAAAATAAAAAATTAAATATAATTAAAATATAAAGTAAATGTCAAAAAGTAAACATGATAAGGTATGGATTTTTAAATGCAAAAAATATATGAATAATAAATCTCATTTATTGATTTGGAAGGACTACTAAAAATATGCATTTTCAATAACTGACCATAAGATTAAAATTTAAAGTTAAAAGATCATTAATATCAATAAATATAAACCTTTAAACATAAATATATATCTCGAATGAATTGAACATTATATTATTAATATTATATTAACATGACTTTATATTAATATCACATGGAAGAAACTCAAAGAAATATCACACGGAAGAAACTCAAAATTCTTTGAGTGCCAAATCTTAATATGCCCATCAAGGTTACTTCTGAAAATAACCAAATCTGAATCTACCTCTCCAAAACGAAGAGAAACCATCCTTGATAACATCCCCAAGATTGTTTCTAAATAACATCTTTGATAGTTAGTTTCGGATAAAACAACTAGGATGTTAATGGAACCCATGTTGGAAAAAGTAGTGCACTAAGTAGTTTCTCCATGAAGGGAAGGCAATGCCTCACATGGAATGGATTTGCAAAATAATTCTACCAAAAATATGTATATGTTTCTTGTCATGAAGTAAAATCATGTAAGATGTTAAATGTTTTACATTTTTAATACTAGTTAAAAAGAAATTAAAAGTAATTATGAAGAATAATTAAGAAAATATCAGAAGTATGGTTTGGATCAAGAATCCATATCCGATAAAAACATTGAAGAGAACATGATGTTCATTTCTTAGATCTAATTCAAATTTGTGACATGGTGAAAATAAGGGGATGGAATGAATGCATGGGAGTTATTGTTAATTAATTTTCAAGTTATGTAAAGTTCATTTAACGTTGAACTATCGGCCTTATTGGCCTAATTGTTCGCTCCTCCTATACATATAAACAATGTATCAACATTTTTTACTAATAAGATGAAATACCTGATTTGATCTCTGTGTGTTTTTGCTTTCTCTATGTCAGAATAACTGTGGAGTTTATTCACAGGCTTGTGTACAGTGGTATCAGAGCCGTTGAGTGATTATTTTAAAACTCCATGTTACAGTTACTTTTTGCGTGCTTAGAGAGAGAGTAGCTTTGCAGAGTTGGTCAAAGTGGATAGAATACACGAATGTCATGTGATAGGAAGGGTGTGATTATGTTACAGTTTGCATTGATGAATGTGCAGAATCAAAGGATTAGAAGCACCAACATTTCTCTTCCTTTGACTCTATATCTATTTTTTGGGGGGTTTCTTTCTAGACAAGGATCCTCTGTCGGTGGGCTTGTGTACGAGAGCCATTGTGATAAGTCTACAGAGTCGTTGTTCAGCAGCCAAGATCGAAGGTGTGCTTGTTGTGAGATTTATTTAATTCTTTGCAAGTGGAATTTCATTTACACAGATTACACATTATTTTACAATGCATTCATTAATATTGATTGTGGGAGTAGTGCTCTCTCGATAAGAAAATTACCAAGAATGGTTTCGGAAAATAAAAAATACTTTTATTTTTAATGATTTATGGGAGGAAATTTCTGAAGGAAAGGATGACAATGAGCCACATAAACCTATAGATGCCAGACAACTTGCAATTTGGAAGAGTAAAGATAAAAAGACACATGCTTTAATTTATGCCTCAAACACTGAAGAGGTAAGTAGACATATTCTTTCGAGTACCACAATGTTTAAAACATTACACGAATTAAAAGATCTTTATGATTCTCATTCAGAGTTGGAAATTATACAATTGTTGACGAAGTTGTTTAATCTGGAATTGAAAGATAATAATCCTATGAAGTTAACATCCAAAATTAAAGATTTTTTTCATGATATTGACTCAACTAATGTCAAATTTGATTTAAGCCTCACTGCATTTATCAAATCCCTATATCCTACTTGTTAACTCCCAAAATGAAACCGTCCTTTTGGTCTAGTTTTGTAGTGGATAGCATGGCTATCGGTAGTGTCCTCAAGTTATTTTTTGAGTTTTTATAGCTGCAAAACTTAGGTTTTGGTGTTGCCTTAGAAAATAATTTGACCCATAAAGTCTTCTTTTCAAAATTTTCATAATTCACTTTCCACAGCTAACATGTGTCGAAAAGTTGAGTGTGCATTGTGGAAAGTGGCGACTTTCAGCAGCTAAGGAGTGCTTTTCATAAGTCTTTGCGCTGTTGAAAGTGGTGAATTTCAAAGTGTGCAAGAATCAGTTTCGCGGGTCGTGCGCTGTTGAAAATTCATACTTTCCGTAGCTAAGGAGCAGTTCCTAAAAGGTCACGCGCTGAGGAAATTCAAGACTTTCAACAGCTAACGGGGGTTTTCCACAGGGTCACGCGCTGATGAAAGTGGCAAGTATGAACAGCTAACAGAGGCGTTTTCCACGGGCCGTTGAAGAAAGAGGGAATCACGTGCATGATATCCACGTCTAAAGGCAATGATGATATGATCATCCCACGTCAGGTAAATCCAAATCATGCGCTAATGAGAGTGGGTAATGATGGAAACTCAATTCAGCACGTCAGAATAGGAGTGTAATGCAAATCCGGCCCAGAAACTCACGCTCCACACTCATGGCATCCGGGATGGCAAGTTCAAGTTCAGTGGCGCAGGTACAGAGGAGGTACCGTCGGCCTGACAACATCAAATCGAATAGCGGTTACCATATCACACATCGTTTCTGGGAGTCTGTTGAAGTTTCATTTGTTTCAAAACAGAGCTGAAGTCCGAAGTGCTTTCAACAACGCAGAACCTTGGCTCGACCAGCAGTTGCAGAGGTTACAAATTGTCATGTTTCTCAAGTTATAAAATGGTGAGGAAGCGCAGCGGGGCTCTACTCAAG
>JASDQU010229292.1:3308-15231 GCA_032191745.1 Picea mariana | reverse complement strand
TATCCTTGGTCATATCTCATTATTCTTTCAACATACCTCGCCCGCCATTCACCCACCACATGTCATTTTCCCCCACTCATTACCCTCCACGCCACCCTCACACACCCTTAACCTGTCACTAGCATGTCGCCTCATTCCTAGATATTCATTGGTAAATTAATATAGGCTAACATATTTTTTATCTTGCTGACCTATCCCCCGTGCCCAACGGATATCTATTCAACCAAATATAATCTCATTCCTCCGCCATTTTCACACTGCTCACAATCTCTACACACCAAAAGCTCATTTTCTCACTATTTCAGTCAGTGACCCAGCCATAGCCATTACCCGCTAACGGTTTTTGTTTCAAATTGCATGTACCTGTTGAAGTGATGGCACCAAAGTCAAAATAGTCAAAAATCGAGGAAAATCCTTTCTTACCGCCTCTCGTCGATCTCGAATGGATCCCTCTGGCTGACAAATACTACCTCATCTCTGAGCCAAGATGTGATTTTTATTTCGTTGAGCTATATTCATGGCTCAAAGACATTTTTCTAGACCAGAGTGATGAGATTTGACTCTGGGAGTCCAATCTTCCACTATACATGTTTCCCCAGATTCACCATTTCTCTCAATTCACCCTCAAGTGCCAAGCACATTACCTTCCCGACCAAAAAACTATCGTGTCATCCTCCGGAAAGACCCTGTTCGCTATCACATCCAAAGCCATTAACTAGATGCTACAAATAACCAGAGCCGAAGCCTTCTCTCCTTTAACTCTTGAGGTCCTAAACGACATGTATCAAAAGTTGTGTTTTCCACAGAGAGCATAGATCTTCGAACTATTCCTCCCTGAGAACGCCCCAATACCCAAAACCAATCCCCCCTATCAATCATCGTTTTTCTCGGTAAAAGGAAATCAAATCATTTCTGCCCTTTGCAACCTACTTGGATACTACTCAAACAAATGGGTAGACGAGTTGATCTTGGGTTACCTATCTATTTATTCCACCAAGGGAAGCCCCACAGTGCAGCTTGACTACAGCGTTTTCCTGGCTGACAATATTCACGACTAGTTGTTCAAATTTCCCACATAAGGCATGTTCTGGTACTCCTTAGTACTAGCATACATTTTCATGTTCTATCAAGCAGATAAGCTCCCTTTCCCCATGCAGAAGTTGGACCAAGATGGCAAGCCACAACCTGTCACCTCCTGGACTTCATTATTGAGAAGGAACTCAACAGAGTTCAGCTTCAAGCAATTCATAGAGAAGTTTTACCACCCAGTGGTAGGCAAGAGAAGAGGATAAATGAAGAGATCCAAAGAATTCTACACCTCTCGGACCTCGCCAAGATGGGATACTGGTATCCGTATCAGAATCATACGGAGATCAGAATATATGAATGTGAGTTAGCTCCCTATAAGCTACCCAAATACTTTCCTGTTAGAATATTCACCTTGGAGTACATTAGGCAAATGATCAATTCAGAGGATATACATTTTGTATCTTTGAAGAAGAAACAACAATTGAGAATTAAAGGGTGGATAGGATCCTTTATTTGTAACAGTTGAGCTGCTAGGGAAGAAGGAAACAAACTACTCAAGGAAATGAAATTTGACATCAATTTCCCTTGGCACTATGATCCATGTGGGGTTATTGCAGAAATGAGATTCAGGAATAAAAGTTCCCCATACGCTCATGTGCCCAATCATCCAACTGATCAATCATCCAACTCAAGGGGCTACAAAGTTGAGTATTTTTGAGAAATATGAAATGATTAAAAAGAAAAAAGAGAGGTTGGCCAACAACACTTATGCTCAATTCTGAAAAACAAACATCAATAGCATAACATAGGATGCTCTCTGCTTTCGACACAGAGAAGGGGAGAATGTACATGGAATTTTTGCAGGCACAAGTACCTCATCCAAAGGAAATCAATGACTACAAAAGATCGACACTTGAATTTGATGCTAAGGATGTACATCCAGCTGATCAGATGGATCTGCACAGGCAGACTGGAGAAATTTTTTCTCAACACTGACCAATGCTTCCACTACTTCTGCAAAATTACAAGTTTCTCTGAACAATGTTCAGACTCAATTAAAACTGGAGAACGTGTCATATTTTGCAAAAGATAACAGGATTAATTCTTTAGAAGAATTGGTGCTCAAAATTGGGTATGACCCCTCAAATGTGAAAGAAGCTGAGGAGATGCTAGAGAAAAATAATGCTGACATAGCATCTCTGAAGAAGCAACTAAAACTACCAACTACAGAAGACTCACAGGCCAAAGAGATGGTTGAGACATAAGGTGAGAAGGAGGATATGCTAAAGTTGATCATGGAACAGAATGCTCAAATAAAGGAGATGGAAGCAGAGCTAGAAAGGTTAGTAAAGGACAAGGAACAAGCAACACCTATGGAAGTCATCCCACTGAGTGTTGTTCCCCTCACAAGAGTTAACACAACAACAACATCAACAATCACCACTGCAGAACTTTCATCAGCTACTCGAGTGACATTTCCAGGGACATTTGAAGCTTTAGCAACATCAATGGAGAATATGATTTTACAAGGAACGGAAATCAAAAGGTTGGAACAGGAGATAGAGAGTATCTAGAAGCTAAAAGCTTCTTTCTAATCCAGTTACAATACAAAGAGACACACATCAGAAAACCTATAGCAGGAGATTCAACAGCTGTAGAAGCAGACAGTTGTGGGTAAAACACTAGCAGAAGAAAAAGAGAACATTTGGATGGATATCTCAAAATCCATAAATGAAATATGGCCCATGGTGCAAATCATGTTCGAGCAACATGAATTGGTGTTAAGAAGAAAGAAATCCATCGACAAGATCAAGGGAGAGTTGGGAGAAATGCCCACAGAAGCGAATGAAATCATCAAGTTTCTCAACTCGAAAACTAAAGAAGAGATGGAAAACCTGAAGATTGAGAATAGGAAAGAGACTATCCTCAAGGTCAAGAGAGTTTTGACCAAAAGAGGACTAATGTTGCAACTGGAGGAGAAATCCCAAATCATGGATATCAGATTTCAGAGATTTTTCAGCAAGATCGATGCCTTACAGAAGAAAGGTCTTCCTGGTTTGCTGGTTCTAAATGACAAGCTAATGACACTTTCTGACTACAAGAAAAAGATTGCCACGGTGGCAAAGGATAGCTCCAAATTCTCAGGGATATAGGGAAGCATAACAGGAAAGTCATTCCTAGAAACTCTAAAGTTGGATCTCAATATCCAACATGAAATCAAATACATTTTTATCACCAAACCGACTTTTGCCAAATATACCAAGATGGATGAAATCTACCGCAGGCTGCTAAAAGTCACTACCCCCAATCATCAAAGATGGGAATATTTGTTTGAATTGATCGATTAAAGATGAGGTGGATGTACAAGTCTGCATGTAGAATAGTCAAAGTCAAGTTGATGACTCGCCAACAACTTACCCCAAAATCAGCATGGAGAATTCGACAAATCACAAGAAGTTCCTAAAATTTTGTGTTATGTTATCTAGTTAGTTAGTGTACTATTTTTCCACGTCCTGATCATTAATGACAGTATCGAGTGTAATATTTTCTATATATACTTAAAATTTAGAAGTACTGGGGGTTGATCTTTACGCCCAAGCAATTTGTAAGCATTGTAATATTTCTCAAGAGATTTACCAGTGATAAAAAGGACATTTCATAAGATTCCTGCATGTTAACTGTTGGTGATGTTTTTACCTCTTTGTTGAATGGTTTTTCTATCTTCGTAATCATTTATGTTTTTCTATATCTGATCATTTAAAAGAAGTTGAAGTGAAGAATTTATCTTTGTATACTCTGTTTCTAGATTTTAAAGATCTAAATGTTTATCTTCTGATGTTATGATAAAGAAACTCTTAAATGCTTCTTTGTTATAATTGACTATATCATCTTTTATGCTACCCATCAATTTATTATAAAGGATCCAACAGTTGCATTATCCTGCCCTGCGAAAGACCTTATAAAAGTTGTTCTTTGATCTCAAACTTTATAAAACAGACCCCATAGCCCAATGGATGTGTAAACCATATTTCAACCATTTTATAAAAACAAACAACACAATCATATTCATTTAACTATCCTAATATCTAAAAACCTAAAATAGATCTAAATCTTATAGAGAGATCCCTCTCTGAAGCTGGCAGGGCTAGATCCCAGTTTCGAAGTGGTTGGATAAAGTTACCTATGGTAAATTTCTTCTTCATCGCGACAACCGTTGGGGATTTACAGAGCGATAACATAGTGGTGACCATACTGGGGAAATGAACAAACTTTCCATCCAATGATTTATTTTCCCTAGATAAAGAAAAAATTATTTCTGAACTAATCACAAGACCTAAACTCATAAAGAGATAGTATTCAGAGGTTGTTAAATTTTGTATATAAGTTAGTTTAAAAATTTCTAAAAATAAAATAAAAGTTAAAAATTTTGGCTCCTAAAAGAGTTTTCACTAGATCTCATCCAGATCCAGAACCTGCAATATCAATAAACAATCCTGAAAAATTACTCAGAAAGAAAAGCGTTGTAGAAGGTTTTGAGAGTCACAGTCCTCTTCATAGGTCCCCTTCTCTCCCAGAGAAGCTTGTTTCCCTTCAGGATCTTGAGTTTGACATATCTTTCGAGAAAAGCCTTTTTAGAACAAAATATGACATCTTTGTAAGTGAAACAGTTTTAGATCAAACCATACTTCAACCCAGGACTCCTGAAATACTTTCTCCTAGAGATGGAATTGATCAACAATTTCTCCAAGAATTTGACAAGCTAGAAGATCTAGTTGTGAATCTTGATCAAGCCTTAGACAAAGCTCACTTTCAACAATCAGTCAAACTTTCTGCCTTGACTATTGTTGCAGCTTATGTTAAACCTAAACCATATCACTTCGTTCCTCCTATCCATTCATCTTCCACAACTTCAGTCACATCCCCTTCAATCACGCAAGTTGTTGTCTAGCAACCTCCACCAATCATGGTAGAAAGATATTCTCCATTGGTGTTGGTCGCTCCTTTACACGCCATGCCTCGGGACTATCAAACCAGGCTTCCTTAGTTTGATGGTATTGGTCCTCTAAATGCACATCAACTTGTTGAAAAAGTGAACGATTATTTTGATTTGCAGGAAGTAGATGAAGCTGACGTGCAAATGAGACTATTTTCATAGAGTCTGACTGGAGAAGTTAAAAAGTGGTTCAAAACCTTACGTGTTGCTTCCATAACTAACATTGCTTCTTTTCATCGAATTTTTCTTGACAGATGGGAGGTAAAGAAAAATCCTCTCCAAATCTTGTCAGAATATGAGAATATCAGAAGTAACCAAGGAGAGATAGTACAGGATTACTGCACTCGTTTCAACAATCTGTACAATGCAATTCCAGCTGATATCAAACCACCTCAAGGTTTGTCATTAATAAAATTCCTCTATGGATTTGACGTTGACATGTCATATCAGCTAAGGGAAAGAAATTATGCTACTCTAGAAGACATGTAGAAAAGTGTTGTTAGTGTGGAAGAAAATCTTTTAGCCAGAAGAGCCAGGTATAGAACAGAAAGGAGGGTCACCATCAAGGAAGAGTCTTCCACTTCTTCATCAGATGCCAAACTGGATTCTCTAGCCAGAGCTATGGAGAGAATGATGGAGAGACTTACTATAGCTGATAGAAACCCACCTAGGGAGAACCAAGCTGCTCCTCAAATTCGAAACCCAAACTTCAGAAGAAATCCGCCCCAGATCCGACAGAGAGATCCTAGAGATCAAAGAGAGCAGAGGGGTCTCGATCAGGAGATCAGACCACCCCTCCAGGAGAATTACGTTGATGATGGGGAGGAGGTAATTGAGGAGTTTGATGATACTCATATAAACCTCATGGGCATTCACAATGATGAATCCATTTTCCTTACTCGGGAAGAGCACGAGCTTTTTCTCCTTTCACAAACAGAGGTAAATGAGGAAGTAGAAGAAACAGAACAACATGCCTTTGAAAATTCTATAATAGAGGTCCACAGGCAGTATAACCTAAGGAGCAAGAAGACAAATGACAACCCTCCAAAGAAGGTTGATGAAACAAAGAAGGCTACTCAAACAAAGAGAATAGTCGAGACCAAGAAAAACTCAGAAACCTCTCCCAAGAAAACCCCTAAGAGGAATAATGATGAATCCCCTGCAAAAAGAACTCCCAAAATTTTACAAAGAGAAAATCAGATTGAAGTTTTCTCAACTAGTCAACCAAGTTCTCTTGCCCATAGAACTTCGATGGATAAACTAGAAGCACAAAACTCAATAAAAGCTTCCACTACTTTCAGCCTTGAGGGGGAACTAGCTAAATTGAAGATTCCCATTCCCCTTTTCGAGCTGATGAGAAAGAATACTTACAGGTCGCAGGTAATTAAAGATTTAAGCATCGAACCAAAGATAGGTATGAAGTGTTTGAACGTTGGGCCAACAAACTATTCTGACATGGTAAATCTTGTTGATGATCAACCAGAGTTCCTGTTTAGTCGTGAAGTTGATGGTCAAACTGATAATGGTGTCATTTCCCCTTTTTACATCCGCCTTAATGTCCACGAATTGAAACTACACAACATTATGCTGGATTCAGGCACCTCTCACAACCTGATGCCCAAAGCTATGATGGAAAAGTTGGGACTTGAGGTCACCAGACCCTACAAGGATTTGCATTCTTTTGACTCTAGCAAGGTCAAATGTATAGGGTTAATTAAGGATTTATGCATCACCCTAGCTCAAATCCCAACAAAGAGTATGGTAATGGATATCGTAGTTGTAGACATTCCCCCAAAATATGGTATGTTACTATCAAGATCATGGGGAGATAAGCTCAAAGGAACCCTGCAGCTAGATATTTCCTATGCCACCATCCCAGTATTTGGAAAACAAAGAATATTGTACAAAGAAACCTGATGAAGTATATGGTCAGCAGTCAGGAAAAGCCACACAATTATCCATTATATTATGCACATTCTGATATGGATTCTTTCATCCTGTACAATGACGGTGACTTGGAAGAACAAATCGCTCATCTTGAAGATGATACTCCTGATTCGAAAAAAGATAAAGCAATCACTAAGGTAAGAAATACTGGAACTTTGGAAAGTGAGGAACTGCCAGCAGACTTTTGGAGCATGGATTTTGATGGAGCCATAAGCAAGGAGGGAGCTGGAGCTGGGGTTTGGTTGCATAATCACAGATCAAGGTATTCAGAGATTCATTCTTACAAACTAAATTTCCAATGCACTAACAACATAGCTGAGTACGAAGCTTTGATGCTCGGCCTAAAACTACTGAAGAAGATTGGTGCCAAACAGATCATCGTAAGGGGTGATTCTGAACTAATTATCAAGCAAATCAAAGGTGAGTATGCAGTTAAACAACCCATACTTAGAGCTTATAGGAACGTTGCTTTGGATTCCCTTCAATGTTTTACTGAAATCGACTTGCAGTTAATTCCCAGGGGACAAAACATACTTGCAGACGGGTTGGCTACGTCAGCAGCTACCTACAAAATACCCTTTCGTCCCACTCGCCAATACACAGTAGAGGTGAAGTGTAGACCAATTGTTCCAGACAACATCAGATACTGGAAGGTATTCGGGAATGACGATCAAATTGAAGAATTCCTACAATGTAATAATGAGTTTGAATGTACAAATATAGATTTAGAGAATGATGATGTGGATGTAAATAATTTTTTTTTTGAAACTAGTAGTGTAAATAAAGTAGATTCTGAGGAATTGAATGAAAATAAAGTAGATACAGAGGAACTGAATGAAAATGAGGTAGATTCTAGTATTCTACAGTTGAAAAATAATGTGTTACCTAGAGGTTTAGTTCCGCTAGAAGACTTATTTGATTTTAATGATGTAGCCAAAAAACTGAAAATTGAAGCTAGTGGTAAAGAGGTTGAAGAGTGTAACATAGGAACAAAAGAAAAACAAAAGATGATAAAACTTTCTAAATCTCTGCCCCCTAATCAAAAGCGCAAATATATTGAACTTTTTAAGGAATATGTAGATGTGTTTTCTTGGGGTTATGAGGACTTAAAATCTTACGACACAAGTCTCATACAACATCAGATTCCAATAAAAGAAGAACATAAACCTTTCAGGCAGAAACTTAGGAGAATCAATCCCAAGTTGCTTCCCCTGATAGAGAAAGAAATAAAAAAGATGCATGATGCAAAAATTATAGTCCCCTTGAGATTTTCCAAATGGGTTTCTAACCTAGTTCCTACCAGGAAGAAAACTGGTGAGATCAGACTTTGCATAGATTTTAGAAATCTGAACAAGGTCTCCCTCAAAGACAGTTACCCTTTGCCTAAAATGGACTATATCTTACAAAAGGTAGTTGGGGCCAGTAGGATATCCTTACTAGATGGTTTCTCGAGATACAACCAAGTCCTTATCCACCCAGAAGATCAGGAAAAAATGGCATTCACCACACCTTGGGGGACTTTCATGTATGTGAAAATGCCCTTTGGACTAATGAACGTTGGTGCCACTTTTGAAAGAGCAATGGATATTGATTTTGTGGAAAATCTMGAGAGATTTAWAGTCATATATCTGGATGATGTGACTGTGTACYCCAAATCTGACAAGGAACATTTACAACATCTCAAACGAGTGTTTGAGAAGTGCAGAAAATTTGGGATTTCATTGAATCCCMAAAAGACCCTTTTCGGTTTAGAYGAAGGCAAGCTGCTAGGACATATAATCTCTAAAKAAAGAATTAAAATAGACCCCAACATAATAGAAKCCATCCAGAAAGTGGAACACCCTAGGAACATCAAAGAGTTACAATCATTCATTGGAAAAATAAACTTCCTGAGAAGTTTCATACCCAACTTAGTTGAACTTCTTAGGAACATCACAAATATGTTGAAAAAAGACACAAAAATCAGATGGAATACTGAGTCCAAACAGTCATTTGCGCAAGTGAAACATACACTCACACGAACCCCAGTTTTGATCAATCCATACTACACCAAAGACTTTTACCTTTTCTCCTTCGCTTTTGAACACACCATCGCAGCAGTGCTATTACAGAAAAACAACGAAGGGTATGAACAACCCATATCATTTTTCATCATATCTTTGAGAGATGCTACTTTGAACTACAACATAATGGACAAACAAGCTTTTTCTCTGGTGAAATCCATAAAGGATTTTAGATTTTATATTCTCCATTCTCACACAATTGCTTATATTCCAAACGTAGTGGTGAAGGATATCCTAACTCAAGATAATCCAGATGGTAGGAGAGGAAAGTGGATTGCGATTATTCTGAAATATGACATTGAAATAAAACCTACTAAACTGATCAAAGGACAGGGTCTAGCAAAACTAATGGCTGAATCTAATTTTCATGCACTAGACATTAAGTTTTTGGCTTCAGTTGACGAGCAGGAAGAGCAAGCGACTCCAAATGTAAAAGAGGTATTCTTAAACTCCCCTTGGTACGCAAACCTCATTTTTTTACTTCATAACTTACAAGCTCCTCTTGATTTGACTAAAACCAAAGCCATATTTATCAAATTGAAAGAATTGAAATTTTGTATTCTAGAAGGTAATCTTTATTGGAAAGATACTGGTGGTATCTTTGTTAATTGCTTGTTAAAAGATGAAGCTGACAAAGTTCTACATTATTTCCAAGCAGGAGACTGTGGTGGGCATCTGAGCTGGAAGACCACAGCTAACAAGATTATGAGAGTTGGTTTCTACTGGCCTACATTGTTTGTTGATGTTCATCATAAAGTTACTTTTGTCATAAATGTCAGGTTTTCGAAGGTCAAAGGAAGTTGTTGCCTCTCCCCATGAAAGCCATATTAGTTGAAGCCCCTTTCCAACAATGGGGTTTAGAATTTATTGGAGAAATACATCCATCCTCCTCAGGCCAACACAAGTGGATCCTCACAGCCACGGACTACTTCGCGAAGTGGATCGAGGTTGTGCCATGCAGGCAAGCTACTGACTCTGTTATCATCAAATTTTTAGAAACTAATATCTTATATTTTTTTGGATGCCCCATAAAAATTATAGCTGACAATACAATGACTTTCATATCCAAAAAACTCATAGAATTTTGCACCCAATACTGCATTACTTTGGGACACTCAACAGCTTATTATCCTCAAGGAAATGGGTTGGCTGAGTCCTCAAACAAAAGTCTAGTGAACATCCTCGGGAAAACACTACAAGAAAATAAGAAATCATGGCATAATAAGTTGGTTTTCGAGCTCTGGGCTGACAGAATAAGTACCAAAAGATCAATTGGCATGTCTCCATACCAATTGGTGTACGGTACTGAAGCAGTTTTTCCCCTTTCCTTAGGAGTCCCTGTCATGAAACTATTGTAAGAAGCAAAAGTAGAGACAAATGATGTCCAAAGGAGACTAAATAAAATGATTCATTTAATGCAATCCAGAGAAGAGGTATACAACAAAAATCAAGTCATCCAGGAGAATATCAAAAAGATTTTTGACAGAAGGACTAAAGAAGATGATTTTGAGTTAGGGGACTTGGTTCTGAAATGGGATTCCAGAAATGAGGATAAGGGTAAACATGGAAAATTTGATAGCTTATGGAAAGGCCCTTATACCATTTAGGCATCAGAGAAAATAACACATTTTTGCTCAAAAATAGTGATGGAACAGACCTGCTAGGTGGACCTATGAATGGCAGGATGTTGAAGCATTATCTTCCACCCCAATAAATATATCACAAATATTTTTCCACTGTACAAACCATTTATTGTTTTTACATTTAGGTTGTGTGTGGGTGATATTGATCAGATGGTTGAAGCCCACAGAGAAGGCCCTAAGCCACTGACCAGTGCCACCTAATTCTCAAAATAAAAACAAAAAAGACAATAGAAATAAGTTATGGAGAAAATGTTCACAGACATTAGGAAGCAGGTTCTTGGCACCTCGCAAGGAGAGCACCATCCCTAGGTGGAGCCACCATTATAACCCTATATTTCATAGGATCAACTGGTGACTAGAAATTTGTACTCTTGATGTAGTTTGGTTGTAAATAATATTTCATTTTTTGCAAATTATTTTCAAAAAGAAAGAAAAAAGAAAAAGAAAGAAAAAGAAAAAAGAAAGAAAAAGAAAATGATGAAAAGAAAGAAAAAAAGAAAGGAATAAAAGAGGGCATAAAAGAAAATGATATGGCCCCATGAAATAATGATGACACATCCATACAGTTTAATCATGGTTAAGTATTTTTGAATTTATGTTGATAGGCTTAGTGAATAAGACTTGGATAAACTGTTTAATCTTATCCAAGTAGATAGGTTAGTTAGCGAATAAATTTGATCAAACTGTTTAAACTTGGTCAATTATCCCTATGGTAGAGGAATTTCCTGGCCCAACAGTCTAATCTGGGCTAAATGTGTATGTAGGTAGGATAGGACATAGGCTAGACAGTTTTTCCTTCAATAAAACATGCATGATGTTCGATTAAAATTCATGATTTTGATGTTTGAAGTGTGTTTCCTAACCCCATGGTGACAAAATGTAAGGGAAGCAGTGCAAAAAACCCACAAAAGAGCATTATCCTAAGTTTTAGCTACGCATTTTGATTCGTGCTTGGAAATTAAAGAGTGCACATAGATCTACAGTTGACCTAATGGCACTTAGATCTATGGCTGACAAGAAATTTTGTACCCCCCCCCCCCGACCGTTCTATCTTTAACGGTGGGGGGGGGTCTGATATGGAGTTTAAAGAGGGTGCATAGATCTATGGTTGATCTAGTGGCACTTAGATCTATGGATGACAAGAAATTTCGGACCCCCCCCCTGATCGTTCTATATTTAATGGTGGGGGGGAGAGGGGGTCCGATATGGTGGTATTTCCAGATGGGCCCCATCCTAACATGGCGCAA
>JASDQU010229291.1:2617-15677 GCA_032191745.1 Picea mariana | reverse complement strand
CAAATTTTGAAATTATCTTGAAGATAATGCACCAATATTAAATGAGATAATTAAGAAGAAGCGCAATTGTATAATGTAAATGGACCTTGAGCGATCCACTCTTGTCCTTAGTAGGTAGGAGGCATTTATAGTAGTTAATGCAAGTAGATAGAATTTAATTCTAGATTAGACTGTTTTAGAGCGCAAGAAGGAAACAGGATATAGAGACCCTCATTGTGTATTGTAACATTAGTGTGTGGAGAGCAAGAGCATACAGAAATGAGAAAGGAGAACTGTAATTTGAAGACACCCATGTACAGAGATTTGAATTAATAAGAAAAGAACTTTGATTCAAATTCATGGAGTTGTGTTGATTCTCCGTGTATGTATGGTAAATGTTATGCTCATGAATGTTTTACTCTTTCTGTCATGCAATTGCTTTTATGCTATGAATGAATGATTTCCTGTTGAATGCCTGAAATCTGAGAGAGAGTAAGAGAAATGAGAGTCAATTGTTTCTCTATCTGAGCAAGGGTTCCTGCAAGGAGTGCAGTTGAATTGTCCGCAAGGAGTGCATCGACAAAGTGTTCAGAGGTTTGTCTCTGAAAGCTCAGGAGAGATAGCTTTTGTTCTCATTCCCTCAGAGGTGTAGTTTGGGCACAGGAGCCGTGCAAGGTGTGCACAGGCCGAGTAGAGGTTCAGGTTTGGTAACTTGAATGGTTTGTTGAGGGACTGCTGCTGCAGGTGTGCACAGAGTCGAAGGAGTTTAGCACTTGGAAGTGTTTGAAGGTTTTCCGCAAGGAGTGCGAGCAGGAGGTTTTCTGAATGACTTGAAGCCGCGGAAAATCTCTGAAGAATTTTGAACCTTCGAAGGAGTCGAAGGAAGGCGAGAGGACAAGTACCTTGAAAGTGGAAGGAAGATGTAGCGACGTCGACCGCAGGAGGACAAGTTCTCAAGGAAAGAATGGACTGTTGAAATTCTCTGTGGAGAATTCGCTAAGTCCCGTGAACCGTTAGATCTCACGGAAGAGCAAGGGAGTTACGACGAGTATTCCCAAAGGTTCTAAGCTCAGTAGGAGTAGAGCCATTGATCCAAGCCACAAGATTCATTGGATTTACCCGTGAGCTTCTATTTTGGGTTTTCATGGGTGGAAGTCCCATAATCTTTGTAACGGGACTCGCGAAATCACGAAACGTGAAGTCCCGAGGGGACAAAAGGATCGTGTGGGACATAGAAATCGGCAGGGTGGACTGGTGGCACACTATCGACAAGGAAGTCAATTCAATTGACCATTTCGGATTTTCGTGGAGGGAAGTTCTGAATTCCTTGCATTAGGATTCACAACATTGCGAAGTTCAAAGTCCCAATGGAGGGAAAGGCCATTGAAAGGTCAAAGCTGTGAGCGCATCAGAGTTTCGGTAAATCAGGTTTCAAGAGTCGAGGGAACGAGTCACTTGACATCGCGACCATCAAAATCGCGATAAGGAGAAATATGAAACAGGGAGAGAAAAGGTCAAGCGTTGACTGTTTCGTGTTTTCGGAGATTGAGAGACAAGGCGCTTGACCACCGGATTCGTGAAAGTGCGAAATCTGACCTCCCGAAGTACAAGGGGGAATTTCTCGAAGTAGATTGTGGGTGCATATTTCCCAAAAGGGAAATAGAGGAGCCATTTTCGAGAGCTCTTCGGCCCAATGTAAGGGGAAAGATCCTGTGTATGTAACCTTCCGACCTGCGGGTTGAGGAGGGCTACGTCAGGTTTGGTATTAGAGCTCAAAAAGTTTTCTTTTCTTTCTGTAGCAGGGAAAAGGAGAATTCACCATTCCGCCAAGGAGAAGGGACAGGAAAACACCCAATTCACCAGAGGAGAGGGAAATGACGAGAAGAAGGGCTAGGTAGATGACTGATCCAACCATGGAGAGAGAAATGCGTGACTTATGAGCCAGACTCGAAGACATGGAGACAGCACAGAGGCGCACAGTCAGTGCTGGGGATCTTAGTGATTCTGAAAGAGAAATTAAGGCTGAACATGAAAGAGAAGAAGTTGTAGCCGAAGATGCAACAAACGAATGTTTGATTAGAGCTATTGCAAGAATGGGTGCAAGAGAGAAAATGGACATTCCAATTTATGAGGGAAAATTGGATGCAGAGGAGCTTCTAGACTGGATTAGAGCTCTGGACACATATTTTGACTATGAAGATGTCGAAGAGGACAAGAAGTTCAAACATGATGTCACGAGATTAAAAGGACATGCATCATTGTGGTGGGATGAGCTACAATATGACAGACGCTGCAAAGGCAAGCAAAAGATCAAAAGCTGGGACAGGATGATCGTGAAGATGAAGGCAAAATTCATCCCCAGGGATTATCAGATTACTCTATTTTGAAGAATGCAGAACCTGAGACAGAAGCTGATGACAGTGAAAGAATACACTGAGTAATTCTACAAGCTAAACATCAAGGAAGGTCATCAAGAAAGTGATGATGAAAAGGTTTCCAGATACATGAATGGCCTAATATATGACATCCAGGATGAGATGAGCATGGTAACCATCCGAACGGTGGAAGATGCTTATCAGATGGCTCTAAAGATCGAAGAGAAGCTGAGTCGAAAGAAGGGTCAAAGAGGCTAAGGTAGAAGTCAGCCCAGAGGCAAATCGGTTGCCCAGGATAAAAATCAGAAGCCCAGGGAGGACTGGAAGAAACCTCAGACTCGAACTGAGAGAGGTGGAACCTCACAGCGAGGGAAACATACCGAACAGAGAGGGGATTATGATGATAATAATGTTTTTCCTCGTACTAGAGGTAGAGGAAGAGGAAGAGGTGGAGTAATAACATGCTTCACATGCGGAAAGACTGGACACAAGTCTTATGAGTGTCCCGACAAAAAGAAAGAAGGAGGAGAAGCTCACATCGCTGAAGCACAAAGGTGAGATGTTGAGACAGAAGCTGCTGAAGGTGGAAGATTGCTGATGATGCAAAAATCTCTTTTGACACGAGAGAAGTTGGTGGAGAGTTCAGTCCAAAGAAACAGACTTTTCTGGACTACTTGCAAAACCAAGGACAGGGTATGCAAGGTCATCGTGGACAGTGGTAGCACGGATAATCTCGTTTCTATAGAGATGGTAGAAAAGATGGAGTTGGAGACGATTGATCATCCAATCCCATACAGAGTTTCGTGGCTACAAAAAGGACATCAGGTAACGGTCACTAAACAATGTTTAGTTGAATTTAAGATAGTAGGATATAATGATAAGATATTATGTGATGTTATTCCAATGGATGTTTGTCATTTATTGTTGGGTAGACCATGGCAATATGACACAAATGTGATTCATGATGGGAGAATGAACACATACACCCTAGAGAAGAATGGGAGGACTCACATGTTGCTTCCAATCAAGGATAAGGAGGTGAAACTGAAAGTAAGCAACATTGTACTTCTCATGAGTGGGAAGGAACTTTTTACAGAGGTTAAGAAGAAAGAGGAACCGCAATTCATTGTGGTCAGGAAACCGAAGATTGTTTTGACCAACACAAGAGTAGATGATTTACCAGAAGAGATTCAGGAGATGCTGGAAGAGTTTGCTGACATAGTAGTGGATGAAATACCTCGTTCATTGCCACTGATCAGAAGTGTGAGTCATCATATTGATCTCATACCAGTAGCCATTTTTCCAAACAAGGCCACGTACAGATTTACGCCGCAGGAGAATAAGGAGGTCAAAAGACAAGTCCAAGATTTGTTGGACAAAGGTTTGGTCAGAGAAAGTTTGAGTCCGTGTGCTGTTCCAACAGTACTCAGTCCGAAAAAAGACAGAGGTTGGAGGATGTGTACTGACTCAAGGGAGATCAACAAGATAACCATAAGATACAGATTTCCATTACCAAGGATGGATTATTTGATGGATTGCTTGAGTGGAGAAAAATTCTTTTCAAAGATTGATTTGAAAAGAGGTTATCATCAAATCCGCATGAGAGAAGGTGACGAGTGGAAGACAGCCTTCAAAACCAACGAAGGGTTGTATGAATGTCTTGTTATGTCATTTGGCTTAACAAACGTGCCAAGTACCTTCATGAGGTTGATGAACGAAGTCCTAAGGGAGTTCATCGAAAAATTTTTCATTGTGTATTTAGATGACATACTGATTTTCAGTAAAACAGTGGCAGAGCATCTGAAGCATTTGGATACAGTGACGCATAGGCTACAACAGGAGAAGTTGTTGATAAACATGAAGAAGTCCTCATTCATGAAGACATAACTCATCTCTTTGGGTTTTGTTATTTCAGCAGATGAGTTGAGGATGGATCCAGATAAGGTGGAGGTAATCAAGAATTGGCCATCACCGAAAAACACATTTGAGGTGAGAAGTTTCCATGGATTGGCTAGTTTCTACTGAAAATTCATCAGAAATTTCAGTGGAATTAGTGCACTGATGATGGACATAGTGAAGAAGAGACATAAGTCTTTTCACTGTACTGAAGAGGCTGAAAAGAGTTTTAATCTGTTGAAGAGGAAGATCACGGAACAACCAGTTTTGGTGTTGTCGGATTTCCAGAAGACATTTCAAGTGAAGTGCGATGCAAGCGGATTTGCAATAGGGGCAGTCTTGAGTCAAGAAGATAGACCGATAGCATACTTCAGTGAGAAGCTGAATGAAGCGAAAGTGAAATACTCCACTTATGACAAGGAGTTTTATGCTATCATACATGCATTGAAAAAATGGAGGCATTACTTGATCCCGAAGGAGTTTGTCTTATACAGTGACAATCATGCACTGCAGTTTGTGACTCAATAGGAGAAGTTGAATCAGAGACATGTTAAATGGGTTGAATACATGCAGAATTTTACTTCTGTAATTAAACATATCTCTGGTACTGCTAACAAAGTCGCTGATGCTTTGAGCAGGAAGTGTTTGCTATTGCAGGAGTTCAGAGTCAAAACGTTGGGTTTTGATGATCTCAGGAGAATGTATAGGAATGATCCAGATTTTAAAGGAGTGTATGAAGTAGCTGAGAATCCAATTCTCAGAGATAGAAGCCAATGGGAAGAATACATGATCCAGGAAGGATTATTTTTTAAAGGTAATCAACTGTGTATTCTGAAATGCTCCATGAGGGAGAATTCGCTGAAGGAGAAACAAAGTGGAGGATTGGTCGGGCACTTTGGTCATGAAAAGACGTTCGCAAAGTTGAATGAGTCATATTTTTGGCCGAGAATGCGAGCAGATGTCAAGAGATTCGTGGACAGATGTAGAATTTTCCAGCATTCGAAAGGGAGGAGATAGAATGCCAGATTTTATCAAACATTGCCCATACCAGAGAGGCTGTGGGATGCAATCAGCATGGATTTCATATTGGGGTTACCAAGAACACAAAGAGGTTTTGACTCAATATTTGTGGTGGTGGATAGATTTTCCAAGATGGCACACTTCATTCCATGTCAAAAAACCAGTGACACAACTCACACTGCGAATCTGTTTTTCAAAGAAGTCATTCGACTTCATGGCTTACCAACGAGCATAGTTTCAGATTGAGACACTAAGTTCATAGGACACTTTTGGAGGACGTTATGGAAGAAGATGAGAGCTAACTTATCGTTCAGTTCAGCTTATCATCCTCAGACGGATGGACAGACGAAAGTGGTAAACAGAAGTCTAGGAGACTTACTGAGAAGCCTGGTGACAGAACACCACAGCCAGTGGGACAATATATTACCACAGGCGGAATTTTCTTATAACGACTTAGTTAACAGGAGAATAGGGCAGAGTCCATTTCATATTGTCTATGGCATGCAGTCAAGAGGAATTTTTGAATTGAGAGATTCATAACAGAATGCAACTAGGAGCGCTAGTGCAGAAGATTTCATAGAGGCGATGAAGGAACTACACAACCAAGTGAAGGAGCGATTGCAGAATTCAAGCCAGGAATATAAGCACAGAGGAGATTAGCACAGAAGACAACTTCAGTTCAAGGTTGGTGATTTGATTCTATCACATTTGAGAAAGGAAAGATTCCCGAGAGGAACATACAATAAACTAAAGATGAAGAAAATCAGACCATGTAAGGTCTTAAATAAATTTGGGGCGAATGCTTACAAGATTGAATTACCCGATGGGATCGGAATTTCTCCGATATTCAATATCTCAGATTTGTACCCATATAAAGCTGAGGAAGTAGGGACATAAAATGAACAGCCAATGATCCAGTGAACAAAACAGATGCCATTTGCAGAAAAGTTGCAGATGGAGCGCATACTGGACAAAAGAGTGAGCAAGAAGACCAGGTGCAAACAATACTTTGAATATTTGGTCAAGTGGAAGGGCCATCCAGTTGAAGATGCCAGCTGGGAGAATGAAGTGGAGGTCTAGAGGCATGGACACACCATACGCGAGCTCATGGACAAGAGCCCATGAAAATTTTCAAGCCAGGGAGTATGATGCAGGAGCATCTCAAGCGAGCCAGTGCGGAGAAAAAAGACAGCTGGACAAGCGCCCAACGCAAATTTTGAAATTATCTTGAAGATAATGCGCCAATATTAAATGAGATAATTAAGAAGAAGTGCACTTGTATAATGTAAATGGACCTTGAGCGATCCGCTCTCGTCCTTAGTAGGTAGGAGGCATTTATAGTAGTTAATGCAAGTAGATAGAATTTAATTGTAGATTAGACAGTTTTAGAGTGCAAGAGGGAAACAGGATATAGAGACCCTCATTGTGTATTGTAAGATTAGTGTGTGGAGAGAAAGAGCATACAGAGCTGAGAAGGGAAAACTGTAATTTGAAGACACCCATGTACAGAGATTTGAATTAATAAGAAAAGAACTTTGATTCAAATTCATGGCGTTGTGTTGATTCTCCGTGTATGTATGGTAAATGTTATGCTCATGAATGTTTTACTCTTTTTGTCATGCAATTGATTTTATGCTATGAATGAATGATTTCCTGTTGAATGCCTGAAATCTGAGAGAGAGTAAGAGAAATGAGTTTCAATTGTTTCTCTATCTGAGCAAGGGTTCCTGCAAGGAGTGCAGTTGAATTATCTGCAAGGAGTGTGTCGACAAAGTGTTCAGAGGTTTGTCTCTGAAAGCTCAGGAGAGATAGCTTTTGTTCTCATTCCCTATGAGGTGCAGTTTGGGCACAGGATCCGTGCAAGGTGTGCGCAGGATGAGTAGAGGTTCAGGTTTGGTAACTTGAATGGTTTGTTGAGGGACTGCTACTGTAGGTGTGCGCAGAGTCGAAGGAGTTCATCACTTGGAAGTGTTTGAAGGTTTTCCGCAAGGAGTACGAGCAAGAGGTTTTCTAAAAGAATTGAAGTCGTGGAAAAGCTCAGAAGAATTGTGAACCTTCAAAGGAGTCGAAGGAAGGCAAGAGGCCAAGTACCTTGAAAGTGGAAGGAAGACGTAGCGACATCGACCACAGGAGGACAAGTTCTCAAGGAAAGAACGGACGGTTGGAATTCTCTGTGCAGAATCCGTGAAGTCCCGTGAATCTTTAGATCTCATGGAAGAGCAGGGGAGTTACGACAAGTATTCCCAAAGGTTCTAAGCTCAGGAGGAGTAGATCCGTAGATCCAAGCCACAGGAGTCATTGGATTTACCCGTGAGCTTCTATTTCGGTTTTCGCGGGTGGAAGTCCCATAATCTTTGTAACGGGACTCGCAAAATCATGAAACGCGAAGTCCCGAGGGGAAAAAAGGATCGTGTGGGCCACATGAATCGACAGGGTTGATAGGTGGCACACTATCGACAAGGAAGTCAATTCAGTTGACCATTTCAGGTTTTCGTAGAGGGAAGTTCTGAATTCCTTGCATTAGGATTCGCGATATCACGAAGTCCAAAGTCTCAACGGAGGGAAAGGCTGTTGAAAGGTCAAAGATGCGAGCGCATCAGAGTTTCGGTAAATCAGGTTTCGGGAGTCGAGGGAACGAGTCACTTGACATCACGATCGCCGAAACCGCGATAAGGAGAAATCCGAAACAGGGAGAGAAAAGGTCAAGCATTGACTGTTTTGGGTTTTTGGAGATTGAGAGACAAGGCACTTGATCACTGGATTCGCGAAAGTGCGAAATCCGATCTCCCGAAGTACAAGGGGGAATTTATCAAAGTAGATTGTGGGTGCAGATTTCCCAAAAGGGAAATAGAGGAGCCATTTTCGAGAGCTCTTCGGGCCAATGTAAGGGGAAAGATCCTGTGTACGTAACCTTCCAACCCATGGGTTGAGGAGGGCTGCGTCAAGCACAAGTCTAGAGAGTAGTTGCAACTGCAGCTACTGCAACCTGTATTCTCGGTTTAGGCTTGGAATTTCTATTGGTTATGTTTTGGACTTTATGCCTTGTTTGCTAGATTTGGAGAGAGTTATGCTACATTGATTGGATATTATGTCTAGGGTCTTCTTCCATAATTATTCTCTATCAAGGTTAAGGTGTTCAACGTTGGCTTCGGCCTATGGTTGGGTGACAATATTGCTATATTGTCTATGGTTCAACACACCTATTATTTCTAACAGGTTATGGGTCCACACTATCTTCAGACAGTCTAACCACTGGAAGATACATTGGGAGGATTTTCTCAGTTACAGTTGCAGTTGTAGTAAGTTTTTACCGCAACAACGAAACCCTAAACCTATTGTTGAGGCACCTTAAGTGAAGAGATTGACCTAATTTATGGATAGCCTAGTGCGCTCTAACCCAAGACACCTCCTGGTACTCTCAGTAAGATAAGATGCCAAGTTTGAGTTTTTGGTCAAAGTCAAAGGTTGACCAAGTCAAAGTCAAAGCAATCATGAATTACTCTATGAAGTCAGAAAACAAGTTAGAAGGGGCTTCTAAATTCATAGCATGGAAGATAAGGATTGACCTCATCCTTTCCAAGAATAAAGTGTTGGATATTGTGAAAGGAAAAATCGTGGAACCACAGTTTGAAGAAGGAAAAGAGAAGGAACCTCATAATGTTGCAATTATGGAGAAGTTCAAGGACAGTGACATCAATTCCATGAGTATCATAGTGGAGTCTATAAAATACCACTTGATACCCTACATCTCTCATCTTGACTCATCTAAGAATATGTATGATTCCCTAACTAACCTCTTCTCGGTCAAAAACATTGGACAAGTAATAAGTCTGAAGAATGAGCTCCGTGACATGAAAATGAATGATGATGACAACATAACATCATACCTTGTGAGAATCTCTCAGTTAAGAGATCAACGACAAGATATTTAAGAAATCATTGCATAGAAGGAACTAGTAAATATAGTACTCAATGGTCTTCCCAAGACATGGGATGCATTTGCTGCAAGCATGAACACAAGGAAGGAGTATCCCACATTTGAAGAACTTTGGACTTGTTGTGCACAAGAAGAATCAAGGATTAGCACAAAAGATAAATTTCAAAGGAAATATGATGATCAAGACTACACAACAAAGTTCAAAAAATTCAGGAATAAGAAAATGTTTGACTTAAGGAAGAAACCAAATCAAGAGAAAGATATGTCAAAAAAAATACAATGCTTCAATTGTCGAAAATATGGTCACTACAAGAATCATTTTACCACGTTAAAGAAAAGGAAGGAAACACACGAAGCATCAGTTGTCGAAGAAAGGGAACCCTCAAAGAAGGCCAAGTAGGATAAAACAAATTTCTTCTTCTAAAAAAAGGTAACAATATTCTTCATAGTTCTTGTACATACCATGTTTACATAGTTTCTGTACATATCTAGCATATATATTTCTTAGAAGATAAGATGTTCAAGTGAAACAATACCTATGGAAGAATAACAAGATAAGGATTGCTATCACGATGACTACAAGTCAAGTACTACACATGAGAAGATGAAGTACATTGACAATCCTTGGTAACAATTCCTGTGGAAGCTATTATATAAGTAACAATTGCCAGATAAGCCGAAATCATAATCAAACTTGAAGAGACCCAGAAGAAGTCAAAATAGAAAGAAGTCATCAATCAGGAAGAAATTAGAAAAAGACTTGTGATACTTTGCAGAAGGCAATAAGAATGTAGATGGAAGCGTGGGCTATCTTAGATGGAGGGAGATGATTATAGAATTACAAAAGAAGAGCATGAATTCATGCATGAGGCAAGGATTAGGAGGGAGATAATACTAAATAATATGATCCATTGAGGATTATGAAGTATATATCCATGTTCCCATTGAAAGTAGCAACCATGAAAAGAAACACATGTTCAGTTTGAAGTCTTCTTCGAAAAGAAGCCTTAAAGTATCCTTGGTTGTCCATCTATGTCCATGATCCTATGATGAAAGGAAAAAGTTGGAATCTTYAGGGCGTGGAATCTATAAAAAAAACTCCACGGAACCAAGATATAAAGAGAAACATGAGGAAAAACATGAGGATTCCGAGAGAGAAAGAAAATCCAGAACAACCAGTTATTATACCAAGAATCACAAGACTACCAGCTTGGTTTGAACCCACTAGAAGCAATGGAAGTTATGATGAAGAACAATATATKTAATAAATTGTGAAAAAGGGTTATGAATGGAAGCATTGCGAGATTCATAACTAGAGGTTCTTYCAGAAGGAGGATAAGACTATGATAAAAGCTTGTTCMTGTAAAMCAGATATACCTCTATCTAAGCTATTATATTTMTTACAGTATCCATGGATTGAAGTTTACATCAGTTGGTTGTTAAAGATTKTTCTCCCAATAGAGAATTTGAGGAAGAAKCTTATGTAAAGYAATCTCAAGTTTTTTGTGGTATACCAGAAAGAGACCCATGTATGAAAATATAAGAAKACCTTGTATGGATTCAAACARCTTGATGTAGAGTATCTCATATACAACAAAAGCRTGGTGAAAAATTTCTATGATAGAGACAAAGTATCAAAATAGTTACTCAAAAGTCTGGGATGATGGATTGCTAATGCATGGAAAACTCTCATAATGATAGAAGAAGTGCTACTTGGATATGTTTCAGTTTGAGCCTTTCCACGATGTCATGAGTTAGCAAGAAACTAAAGTGCTAAATTCGACCATGATATATATTGTAATGATCAGAGCTACATGAAGCCTTCAAAGAAAAAACAATGTTCCATAATAGACTAAAGTACATTGATGTCAAGCATTACATTCTTCGTGATGAAGTCCAGAAAAGAGAAGTGGTTCTCCAATATATCTCCACAGATGAGCAGATACAAAATATTTTGATAAAACCTCTGTCCAATATGAAACACTTGCAAGTTGGGGCTCATGGAGACGACTTCCTTATTGAAAAAGGAAGAGATTACTCCCAGGTTGGGAGGGAGCACTAATGTGTTATTGATTTATGGACAGTCATTTTTCAGTTCGAAAAATGGTCCAGGATGGGAAGTTCCTTTCCAGTTCGGAAAGTGGTTTGATATTTCTGACGGACAAGCATTTTTCAGTTCGGAAAATGGTCCAAATCGGATAGTCATTTTTGTAATGAAAATGATTCAATAGATTGTTGATGTATCATAGACAACGATTCCCCTTGTGGCTAGTGTGGGGGAATGGTATAGGATAATCATTCTCCTTGGAAGTCACTATGAGTAGTGGTCAAGTATAATGGTCCACCTCGTCGGGCAATCATTCTTTTGAAGTTCACAGTTGTGATCAGTTTTGAAGAATGGTCAGTTTTGGAGGTTGGTGTAGGATAGTCATTTCCATTAGGAAATGGTCCAGACAATCGTTTTGTAGGGAAGACTCATTATATCAAGGTTTCACTATGGTTAGTGCCGGGGGAATGGACCAGTTAGGTGAATGGTATAGGTTCAACAATCAGGGACATGCATTTCCTATGGAAGACTCATTCTCTCCAGGTTGCACTATGTTTAGTGCCGGAGGAATGGCCCAGTTAGGTGAATGGTCCAGGCTCATAATTCAGGGAAAATTATTCTTCTATGCATGAGAAGAATAGTTCAGATAGCCCATGGCTGATGTTTTACTTTCTTAGGCCAGATGCTCTTCCAGATCTTATATATGTGAGTGGAAGAATGGACCAGATGACTTAGTTTATATCATGATATTGTTTCTATGCATGTTGATATCAGATGATATGATTTCTATGGAGACTGTATATCTCTAGACAATAGATTTATGCTAATGTGGTGGATTTGTTCCACTAGTTGTGACAATGCATCATTGATTAAGTATTTGTGTGCTACTTGGTGTGGTTGTGTACCACTCGATAGCAATTGTGTACTACTATAGATAGACACAATTGTGTTCTATTGAATGGCATTGTTCTAATTGCCATGTAGACTATCAGTAGTGTTGAAAATGATTATCAACTAGATGGATAGTTAATGTGCTCGTGGACAGACATTTTCCAGGTGGAAAATGGTCCAGGACATTTATTCTTCTAGGACGTATGTTTGGATTAGAAGAATAGTCCTTTTAGCCCATGGCGTGGCTTCCAACATTTGTTGGAATATTTATTCTTCTAGGACATATGTCCAGATTAGAAGAATGGTTCTTGTATCACTCTGTGGAGTGAGTGACTTATTCAACATCATGCCTGATTACTCAGATGGAGTATGGCTTTGAGAGATGATGGATTTGATACTATCAGATGATACTGATAGTGATGATGGTTCTTGTGATATAATGGTCATGGTATATCATGTATGGCTATGATGATGCTACCGATTGAATGGTATGTTTGTGCTCAAGACCAATGCTTTCAATACCTCCCTAGCTAGGAGGGAGTGTTGATATTATGGTAGTTGCAGAAGGTATTAACCTCCATGTGTAACCCTGACAATAATAGAATACTCTGGGAAGCAAGAAGAAACCCTAAATCATTGGACATAACCCTAGAGGACAAGTCGACTAAAGGAAATATTTAATATTGAGATTTTTAGCCTCTAGAATGAGAAGTTGGCCTAGACAACTAAGGAGAAGCAGTATAAATACATGACGCTAGAGCTCATTTGACACACATAGCTTGCAACTGCAGAAATGTAAGAGTGCACACTGTAGAAACTGAGTAAGTGTGCAAGTCTAGAGAGTAGTTGCAGATGCAACTACTGAAACCTGTATTCTCGGTTTAGTCTTGGACTTTCTATTGGTTATGGTTTGGA
>JASDQU010229284.1:6623-23793 GCA_032191745.1 Picea mariana | reverse complement strand
ACTTTGTAGGAGGTCTACCTATGTCTAGACGAAATCATGATTATGTTTATGTTGTGGTTGATCGATTTAGCAAAATGTGTATTTTGATGCCTTGTAAGAAGCAGGTTACAACTGAGCAAATGACACAAATTTTCTTTCAAAATGTTTGGGTGCATTTTGGATTGCCTAAATCCATTATTTATGATCGGGATTCTCAATTTGTTGGAAGTTTTTGGTCGAGTTTATGGGCACTCATGGACACCAAATTGAAAAAGAGCACATCTTTTCATCCACAAACCGATGGTCAGACAGAAGTGGTAAATAGAACAGTGGTGCATATTCTTCGTGGTTATTGCAGCAAGCATCCTAAACTTTGGGATGAGCATTTACACTACATTCAACATGCTTACAATCGAGCTAAGCACTCTTCAACTCAAACGTCACCATTTGAAGCATGTTTTGGCTATTTGCCCAAATCTCCTTTAGATTTTATATTTGGGAAGGATATTTCTATTGATGGTCAATATGACATTGATAGGGCAGAAAAGTTCATTGAACAAATTCAATCGATACATCAGGTGGTGCAAGAGCAGTTGGAAAAGAGTCAAGCCAAGTACAAGACGAGACATGACAAGCATCGTGTTGATCACAGTTTCCAAGTTGGAGATGAAGTTTGGCTTTACATTAGTGAGGAGAGGCTTAAAGGAGAAGGTAAAAAATTGAAACCAATTCGATATGGTCCTTTTAAGATTATCGACAAGATTGGTAACAATGCCTTCCATTTAGATTTGCCTCCTTATATGCAAATATATGCATTTGTTAATGTTGAGAATTTGAAATTGTATGAGCCTCCTTTGATTGATGATCAAGGAGAGCATGTTCACATTCCTTCTATAGATGATTTTTCCCCAGAATATCTTATAGAACTACATGAAGACACAATCCTTGACAGGAGAATGCGAACTTCAAAACGAGGAAATGTGAAGTATCTCCGAGTTGGTCTTAAAGGTAAAAATCCAAGCAAAGCCAAGTGGATTGAGGTTGGAAAGGTGAGGGAGCTATACCCTCATCTTCAGATAGAATGAAAATAGTATTTTGGAGGTCCAAAAGATTTCCAATGGGGAGGTGTGATCCAGGGGATCAAATTTTGCTCAAAATTCAAAGTGCTCAGAATCACTTCAAATCGAACAAGAGAGTAGGCCTCATTGTTACGAACCCAACGCAACTCGTTTGGGTTCAAACGGATGTCGGGAGCGAGAGATATTGCATTCTGTTCAAAATGACAAGCAGGCAAAAAAAAATGGATGCTGATTGTATAGTCCGTACAGTCCGTACGTATGCTGATGTGGCAGGCCGTATGACATGTAGAAGGCAGTTGTGTAGATAGTTGGCATATGACATGGCATGTTTGTAGCAAATGGGATGGCAACACGTGGCCCAATCAATGGCCGCCACGTGTCCCTTATATATTGGTTTAAAATTTATTTGGAGTCCACAGGATTCGACCTCGTGACCTCCACCCACGTGCAAATATTTGGCAAAGACCACCAACCAACGCGCCAGCATAGTGTTTCTTAACACTATATGGTGCGGATTCTATTTGAATTCAAATTTTGTAAGTTTGGGCGGGGGGTCGGGCTGGGGCCTAGCCCCAACCCGTGGTTATGTTATATTGTAATATGGCCACGGTTTAAACCTTTGCGCGCACATTCAAACTTAACCCCGGTCGTATTTGTTTTAATATGACCATGGGCGTGTGTTGTGTATTAACATATCCCTTTTTAATATGAGCACGATCATATGTGTTGTGCATAGAACCACCGATGCACTGACCGTTGTCCCGTGGTTTGGACTCGGCCCTTTTTTATTTGCGCGCGAGGTCATATGGCGGCTATGTGCCCGTGGGCCTTGGATGGTTAAGGGCTAGCACATAACCATTCGATAGTTTGTACCAGTTGTGTGGTTGTGCCTGGTGCTAGGTATTAACGCATAAAAACGCGTGGGGGCTAGGTTGAGCCAACAAGGGTGCATTTTGGCGATCCAGAGACAACAAGTTTGAAGGGGAACTTCCGGGAAGCCTATCTTCTTCAATTTCTGGCCAAACGAGGTGTCGAAAAAGCCTAGCTAGGGGTATTTGGATGTTCTGAAGCCATTGGAGCTTTCTATTTGGCATTTTGAGCATTTTAAAGCACATTTTTGAGCACTTTGAGAAAATAATACAAATGATCCATTGGAAGTTGGACCAAGAGATGTAGCCCAAGAGAGGGGTGAACTCCTTTATCATTTGCTATGTTATGTGTTTTCTGTTCTCTGTTATTTCTACTATTTATATGCATCTTGAATGAGTAATTTATATAAAATTTTTGTTGCAAAATTGATCCATTTGCATTTTAACACATAAATTAAATCTTGCAAATAATTTCAAGAATACAAGTCTTCTTCATTTTTAGATCAGATACTTTTACTAAAGATTGCAATTGGCTGCTCAAAACCCTCATCATTTTTCTGTAACAATAAGGTTGCAATAGTATGCTCGGAAGCAAATGAAAAAATAAAAAATTATTTCAAATAATCAGGACTTACCAGTACTGGTGCTTCACCTATGACCCTCTTAATATGTTCGAATGATGCCTTATCCTTTCTTTTCCACTTTACCTCGCTGTCCTTCTTGAGCATATATGTAATCAATTTTACGATTTCAGCGAAATTCAGAATGAATCTTCTCAAAAAAAATTTTTTTCCTAAAAATGACTGAATTTCTTTCTTATTCCTAGGAATATTAATAGTATCTATTGCTTCAATCATTTTCAGGTCAATTTTAATTCCATCCCTAGACACTATATGGACCAAGAGTGTACCTTCTTGCATTGCAAAACAAGATTTCTTGGGATTCAGAGACAAACCAAATTTGCAACATTTTTCGAAAGTTTGCTTGAGGTGTACTAGATGTTATGCATCAGATTTAGAAAAAACAGTTAGATCATCAATATAAATAACAACAAACTTATCTCTTTCAACGAAGAAGGCGATGTCCATAGCTCTTTGGAAAGTTTCTCTTGCATTCATTAAACTAAAAGGCATTTTATCATACACAAAGGTACCCCAAGGGGTAGTGAACATAGTTTTCTCTTTATCGTCTTGATGTATTGAAATTTGATTGTAGCCCGAAAATCCATCAATCATAGACATTCTATTAGCTCCTACTACTGTCTCTAAAATGTGATCCATTTTAGGCAATGGATAATTGTCTTTGAGTGATGATCTGTTTAAATTCCTGAAGTCTACACACAATCTGATTTCACCGTTTTTCTTTCTTACTGGAACTAAATTAGCTACCCACTCAGAGTATCTGAGTGGGACAATGATATTGGCATCCAAAATTTTCTTTACCTCTTTCTCTATCAGAGGAAGCAATATAGGATTAATCTATCTGAGCTTCTGCCTAAATGGTTTGACACCTTTCTTTAGAGGAATTTTGTGTTCCATTATAGTGGAGTTATAAGTTCTTAATTCATCATAGGACCAAGAAAAAACATCTTGATACTGTCTAAGAAACTCAACATATTTACTTTTTATTTCAGGAGGAAGGTACTTCGATAATTTTACCAACCTAGGATTTTCTTTGGTGCCTATATCACAATCTTTAACTTCTTYTGGCTGAGGTTGTAAAGTGGACTTCAAAKAAATGTCRTCATGATTAAATAACCTCTCTAAGGGGATCAGACCTTTGGGGATCTGATTATTTTTCAAAATAAGCATACGATGATTGGCAATCTTATTCTGAAATTCTTGAGGATCTTCCCCTTCCTACATAATCCAAGTGGGATCATTTTGATTTTCTTGATCGATATGTGTTTCAGCAAAGTCATCCACCACTTATAAAAATTTCTTGATTTGTTCATCATCCTCGAAAACTTGCGAATGTTGAATATTATTTGGTATGGAAGGTCTATGTCTCATCTTTATATGGTATTTAAGTTTGAAAACCATTGGAGGCACAAAGGTTGAGGTCTCTTTAGCCAATGAATCTTCTCATTGATTCTTAGTTCTAGGGTTGTAATGAACATTAACCGATGAGAAAAAATTCTCGATTAGATCCCAGGAACGGTTCCTATAATATCTCAGCCTTGGGTGCTTAGCCCTGTATTGACGATTAATTTGTTTTATGATCATTTCAGCGTCACCATCGGCTTCTAAGTTCTTAATCTTTAATTTTCTAGCAGCTTCTAATCCTAAGACTAGGGCCTCATATTCACATACATTGTTAGTGTGATCTATATCCCACTGTAATATGTAATAGAAAGGAATAATGAACTCATCGTTGGGTGCCACAAACAACACTCCAGCTCCCGCTCCTTCACAAGATGAAGCAACATCAAAATACATTTTCCAAACTCCAGAACTATATACATTTGTACTTATCTTTTCTTCTTTTTCTTTTTTTGTACAATTTTCTTCCATACATACGTCTAAATCATCATCAATGGATAAAATACAATTCCCCAAATCCCGATCGGCAATATAAACAAGGTAGTTATTTGGGTTCAGTGGATCACTTACTGTAAACGCCAACCTTGTTTCTCTGTACAAGCAAGTGAATTGTCCACTGAAGATCGGGATTGTGACGTATGTCATGTCGAGTTGGAAGGATCTTTCAAGTTTGGTGCCCCAAGACCTGGATAACAACATGATATACTTTGGAGGTATATTAGTGACAACCACATCCATCAGGACACTTTTTACTGGAATTGTGCAAGATTAACTACTAAATCTTTTATCATACCTATACATTTAACCTTTCTCAAATCAAAAGAATACAAATATCCATATGGTCGAGTGATTTCGAGAACAAGTCTTTCCATAATGGATTTGGGCATTACATTGTGAGAAGCTCCAGAATCCAACATGCAATTATGGAGTAGGTTATCGTGCACAATTAGTGTAATATAGAAAGGGGCGAGAATATCTCTGAAACCTTCAAAATGTGGACAAAAAATTATATTAGGCTTATCATCTTCTAAATTTATAACGTCGGCCTAACCTTCATTATCTGAAAAATTAATCGTTTTAGCAATTTGCTTTCTGTGTACTGGGTTTTTTTCCAGTTCAATTGGAGGTATAGGGATTTTGATTTTATTAATTTCATTTTCTAGACTGAAATTTCCCATTGTCTTATCAACTTCATTGGTTTGGATTTCTATTCCTTTCTTTTCCGGTTTATTAATTTGTGATGTTTTTGTTTCAGCTACAGGAACCTCCTCTTTCCTTGTATTAGTAGCCGGTGTTTCTGCTGGCTTTGTCTTGGTATACCATGTGTCATCAGTCTTGGTTTTAACAATCTATTTTTCAACATCTTTTGAAGCTGCCTCATCTGTTTCCCCTCTCGACAGAATTTTCTTCGGTGGGGTGGTTGTGATATTCCTATTTCTAGGCCTTAGATTGTATTTATGTTGGAGTTCGGCCATTATATTATCATTGATTCCTTGATAAGATGAATCCTCTGTATTATTTCTATTCTCATCATTTTCAGACTTGTATTATGTATTTAAATATATTTCATAGTCTTGTCTCGTCAAATAAGTTTCTTGATAATCATCGCCAAGATTATTTATATCTTCTTCTAACTCCTCAAAATTTTGCATGTCTTCTCCTCCTATAAAATTTTCATTTTTAAAGGGGGCTTGAATCTTTTGTTCTTCATTCTTAATTTGTCTTTGTTGTACTTGAGGGTTAGGATTCCTTCTGAAATCCTTTCTAGGGAACTGATCATTCTTTGATTGGTCTAATTCCATTATCAAGATTTTATTTGACAATTCTTTGATTATTCTCGCCATGTCATCCATCTTATTTTTCGAAGACCTCCTAGATCCAGAGGGTCCTGCCATTTCTTTGTACCATCTAGTTTCTTTATTTCCCATTTCAATTTTTTCTTTTAACTTTCCCGATGTCATCATGTTTGATTCGATTTCTACTGCGGCACCCTACATTTTAGTGATTTCAACAGATCTCCTTTCTCTTAATAGTAGAGAAAAATCCAGATCAAAAGACCCAACAAAAGTTACTTTCACTGCAGGTTGGGAAGGTTTAACCTAAGATGGAATTTTATTATATAATTTATTGAATCTTTGGGTAAACTCAAGAATTGACATTGAATTTTTCTTTTTCAAAGCTCCAAACTCGGTTAGATAATAAATATGATCTTTCCTTTCTCCCCATTGTCTGATAAAAGAATTTTCCAACTCATCATATGATTCTATGGATCCTTCCGGTAGGCCTCGGAAATAGGTTCTCACCTGACCTTTGAAAGTTTGAATGAGAAGCCTCGAATAAACGTCCTCGTGCTCGAGATCAAGGATATCAGAAAGTTGGTCAAAGAAATTAATTTGTTTGGTAGCAGTCAAATCTCCTTTCCCAGTAAATTTCAGCATATTTTTCATACAATTTTTAGGTAGATCATGGAGAGGGATTGGGAGGACCAAAGGGGCATACCTAGCAGCTACTTTAGCAAAGATTCTAGGAGGTGGGGGTGGTACTTGACCACCCCCTCCTCCCTCAGTACCACCACCTCCTCCGGCCGCAGCCATTGATAATTTNATAGAAGAATTTTAAAGGTTTGTGGTGTCCTTTCAGTTATTTCTGGATAAAGGGGAAATTTTTCAGAGAACTGACTATCAGGAGAAAGGAAATTTGAAAAATAGGGAACTAGAAAAATAGGACTGGTTTCTTCAGACTCACAAGATGTGTACACAGAAGAACCAATAGGAGTCGAGTCAAGGTATACATTATATTCTTCTGAATTCTGAGAGGTTGTAGACTGAATTTTGGGAACTGATGAAATGTCAATCAAAGTGGGAAGTGAGATAGTTCTTTTACCTTTGTTGGTGAAGGAGACGGTTGGAAATGTTTCAGCTTTAAATTCAGGTAACACCAACTCAAGTTCTAGGGTTTCGATTCTATCGATGGATGTTTCTCTGAAAATGAGTTGGGTATTTGACTGTTCAAGTATACCCTTATTATTTGACTGTGTCGATTTGGGTTGATAAATATTACTTGTTGATGAAGCAATCTATTTAAGGTATCTTCTTGTTTTCAGAAGTTTTTTAGGATCGAATACAGGCGAGGTTTGCTTATCGTCTGGATTCTTTCTGGTATTCTTTCGATTAAATTCTAGTTTATCAATCATGGAGTCGCCAAGTGAAAGATAAAAATATCCTTATAAAGTGTTCAATATTTGTTCACTATCAAAGAAAGAAGCTTACCAATGTCGTTTTTCCCCAGGGAAAAATAACTTTGTTTCTTCGTTCCCTGACAACGGCGCCAAAACGATGTTGTTATTGAGTTTATACTTAAGGCTTCAAAGTACAATGTCAAGGAATCCAAAAAATAAAGAGTGTTTGTGATATGAAAAGAAAATGAATTCTTTAGGGAAAGAAGTTGTGGTTGATTTATAAGTTGTGTTTGCCTAGTTTCCCAATGTTCCTGGATGCTTATGTCCTATTCAATCACTGCCCATGAACGTTCAAGTTCAACCTGGGTGTTAGCAGTCTCTAAGATGGTATTAAACAAGGTTAAATAAATGTCGGTATGATCTATGAGACCAAGCTCAATATTAGGCTGTCTTGCCATAGGTACAGTCATGGAAAAAAGAAAGATAAAAGATCTGTTGTTTTTTATGTTTTCTTTTTCTAATTTCAATTGTATGAGAAAAGTTCCTGAAATTGAATTAATGGTATAACAATTTAGAGGCCATTTTCCGTATTAGATTCAAATTTGAAAATAATGAATGTGATGAGAGGAAAACATAAAGTTGTTAAAACAAAGTGAGGCATCAATCACATAAGAATCTCACTTTGATACAGAAGAAGAAAAATTGATATGAAACCTTTAATGAAGCATAAAATGTGGTAATCTAACTAACTCACAGGTCTTGTATTTGATAATAGCCAATACAGAGGAAAATCTGTAAACAATCAGATAACTAAATAATCTTATAACCACAGTAGATGTTGTACTAAGTTGTGATTAGGCATTCTTCAAATACATATAAATAAAGATGTTGGAATATGAGAGAATAAGAGAACACATAACTCAAGATTGATGAAATATGGAGTCTCTGGTCTGCATTTCTCTTAATTCTCAAAAAGGAGAGATCTCTCTATTACAATCGGCCAAAAAAATTCATTTTTAAGTCTTTTGAAATTATATTTATAAAAAGGTTACCAACCCTATATGGTTGGAATTTTTCTTACTCCTAGGTGCTAACGGCTACATAATAAAAACTTGAACCATTTCACTTGGTTACTTTCTAGCTCTCTCTCATACCGGCTGAATGGGCATGCATGTGTTACTTCATCGATTCTTTGAATTACTTCCTTCACCTAGCTCGAGACGCTCGACGCACCTGCTTAGAAATTGTACTAATATTCTTGAAGGCTCTGTCACATCCTTTGCCTAAAAAAGATACAACTTTCTCTGTAATTCCGACAACCTGTATTCAATCCTTTAACCTTCAAAATTTATAGACTGCAACTACAAATTTGGCTTTACTATCCATCTATCCATTTGAGCGACATCAACCTGTTTCAACTGTGAAATTTCAATCTGAGCTTCATTTAATATTTCTTTGATGTCCAGTTGATTCTTTACAACATTGATTTGTCCTAGAACTCTAGAACAATCGTCCTTTCCAATGCCTAGTGATTTTTTTATCTAGCAAATCAAAAGCCTCTTCAGAATCCTCCTTTATTTCTTTGTCCATTCTTTTACTCTCAGCTATATTGGCCTCCCAAGTATTTAGTATTATATCACCCTTGATAATTTTTGCGATAGTCAATCCGGGAGTTACCGATACCTCTTCTCTAGCTGAAGATACTACTGCTTTTTGAAAGGTGGTTCAGGCCGCAATAGCCTCTTTTTATCTGAAACCAATATTATCTAATGATTGAACCATCTCCCGAAAATATTCTTGGATGATCCCTACCTTAGAAAATAGGCTTTGTTTTGTTGTTTCCAGCTTTTGATGCACTTCCAGTGCCTGGGCCTGAGACACTGCTATATTTACAACCATTTTTTCAGTGGAACTTACCTTGTTTTGTAATTGTTTAACCAACTCGTCTTATTGAACAAGACTGGACTTGAGCAGTTGGATTTATTGTCTATCAGCAGCTCTAGCCTTTTCAAGTCCTTTACTGACCTCGCTTTTGATATTATTCTTTGTATTCTTCATTTGATCTCGCAGTTGACTTATCATCTGATTCCTCTGTCTCTACCTTTCTTTTAGATTATCAACAGAGAATAAGTTGTTCATTGCAAAAACTCCAAAAGAGCCTACCACCTCTGTAGCAAAATATTCATCTTGCAAATTTTGCCCATCTAATAATACTCTATGTTTTTTGACCATTGTACCTTCTTTCGGGTGGATTTATTTTTTCACCATAGTTTTCCTCTTCTTACTAAAAAAGAAGTTAGAGGAAGGTATTTCTTCAATAGAGATCAGAGTAAGATCGCTTACGTATATAAATTCAAGAATGGGAGTCCCAAAACTTTGTTGTAAAAGGATTAATGTTGTAATAGGACTGTCCAACTCTCTGAAATACATTCCTTCTGTTGTTTTGGAGGTATCAGAAGGAGTAGTTGACGATAAATGAAATATCATTTCGTTCTGTTTTAGAGGTCTCTTAGATTTAAACTCTGTTTTAGACTCTGGATGTTCTACCTGTGAAGTTTCTAATCCTTGTGAAGACATTTTGGGATTCTTTGGGGTTTCCTCAGTAGTCTGTTTATCAAAGGAGTTTGGTTCAAGACCTTGAAGTATATTTCCTTATTCTGAAGGATTGATTATCGATTGTCCTTGTAGTATATTGGGAAACCCACTTGGTCTATGTTTTTGGAAAGTGAAAAAGTTGGCCTATAGGGAAGGGGGTAACACTTGGACTCTATATAGTGCCTCCTCATAAACTATGATTCCTTTGAATATGTCATCATAGGGGGGCGTCCTCATGCTCATATGTTTTCATATTAAATTGAGCTAGGTGATTTCTCATGATTTGATATGGATCATGCCTTTTGAGCTTGACGTCCACGAGTTTAACATCCTCTAATGTTGCAGCTTCTACCTTGGAATGGCCAAAATTTAGTAGTGAAAACCTTCCAACCTGTAGAGGAAAAGATGGCCATAATTTATTCTGAACTGCTTTTATCTCTTTGTTGATGCCTCCTATGATTATTTGGTATGACACTTCTCTGCACACCAGTCTCTCAGGTAGAAACTTTGGGAGAGCATGAGGGGGAATTGAGCATCTGAAAACTCTGATATAAGAGAAATTCTCTTCAATAAACCAATTTGCAACTGTTGTAATGTTTTCTATAATTTTCTCTACAATATGAGGGGGTATATAACCATATAATGTTTGATGCACATGAATCACTACATCATGACAGATTTCATAAAATAAATCTTTTACCTTTTCTTCCCATAATTTAGAATGATAAAAATGGATAGGTTCTGTGCAGGTTGGGTTCTAGCTCCAATTCATAAATGGAAATGGATTCATATAACAGATGGCATCCATGACATATGTAGACATATAAAAATACACAGGTTGGCCTTTTGAATTTTCTATTTGGTACTCAACAATCTCTTTGGTTTGGTTATCTGACAGAATCTTATCCCAATCAATGGTGAAACCCTCAGCTACCTCATGCATGATTGATACCCATTCCATCGGGAAATGAGTAAGGATTTTACTTCCAAATAGTATACATAACATCATGGCTATATAGACCATATATTCATTTAATGATTTGGTGGCATAAACACCATGAGAATCAGCTCTGAATTTCGCTGGAATTGCCCACCATGTTTTAATTATATCTGGATAGGTTTGGTCAAATTCTGCACATTACTTTCATTGAAAATATTCTACGAATGTGGAATTATAAATATATTTAGAAAAAGGGGATATCTTGTACATTAATTGAATGTGTTCTGGCCTGAAAGAGCCGACAATGACCTTTTGATGATTTATGATGCTCTTGGTCTACACATCGGTGTTCTCCAGAGCCCAACTTATCATGTCATTATATAGCATGAGCTTCGGTCATGTAGCTATTTTATGAAGTTCAACATCTGCTATAACTCTGAGTTTAGTTCCATTTTTATCAGTATTTTTGTCTCTAGGATCATCTGGGCAATTTATGACTTCACCGCCGAAGATTTTGAAAATCTGCATCGAGGACCTGATTAAATCTACAACATGTGGTGTGGTATCAGACAGAACGTCTGAGTTCAGATTTGATCCCTCACCGACCTCATCACTCTTCTTCGACATTTTCCTGGGTCCCATGATGCATGTGATAAAAGTGAATACCTGTTACAGAGGAGAAGGCGTAAGCTTTTCTTGAGTAAAACTTACTACTCTGTTGAAAGTGAGAATGAAATTTAAAATAAAAACTTTTATTCACCCCCAGTCTGCCTTAATTTCGAGCGTGCTTCTATGGACGATGAATTTATTAGTTTTAATGTGGAGAGTACAACTGGAGATACATGCATTACATTATAAAATATTTTCGTTGATCCATATTAAATATTACCAAAGTTTAGTGATTCGCGGCCGAGAGTTTGGATGTAACAACATTGAAATATCCCGAAACGTGAATGTGTGAAAAATCGATTTATATCATTAATTTTTGGTTAGAGGTTAAATTAAACATGCTTAAGAACTTAATGGTTTTGGAACTTCATTCTTTGGGGTTTTTTGGGTGCGATGAGTGATAAATCCCCGATTCCCAAAAATGGGACTGGATAAAAATTATATTTAGTATGTTTAACCTTAATTAATCTTAATTAAATAAGGATTTCGTGACTTTGTATATTGGGATTTTAAGCTGTCGTTTGAGGCAAGATTTCTGAAATGAGAAATAAAGATAAGTTTTAATTACCATTAAAAAAATTTAATCATTTTAGTTACCATATAATACTGTGGTTGTGCGGTATTATACGGTTGCTATGCAATATTATACTGTTTCTGCATAGTGTTGTATGGGGTTGGGACTTGGTTAAATTGTGGTGCATCTTGCCTAGTCATCATTTATGCCTGCACTTTATATGCATCCGATGTCCTCTCCCACATCAAATCCATAGTTCTACAATTTTTTTCATCGTGGCCCACTGACTTGCAAAAGTTGCAATATGAACTTTTTGGGACTATCTATTATTTCTGCATCATTGGATAGTGATATGGATCATGGATCGGTTTATTATAGATTTCACACAATAGTCCTCCTGTTGGTAATGGATTTGGAATTCTTAGTGCCATATACTACGTGAATGTTGGACATTCGTTCTTGTGGTTCCCTTCCATCCTACATGTAGTACACCAAACAACTTCTCGTTTGTCCTTACTTTTATTCTAGTTTAGTTGGACTGTAAATTTCTTCAAATTCTCCTTCAAGTCTTCAATGGATGGATCTGTCTGTTGATACTAGTTTTCTTCCAATTGCAGGGCTTCCTGCAGAGCCTCTACCTATGTTTGAAACTTTTGTTGTCACAATGGGTATTTTAAGTGGGGTAGCAGTGAATTGACGAGCATGTGCCTATGTTCCATATCGGTCATGAGATATTTCAACATTCCCTTCAGTCGCTTGAATCTCTGGTCAATCTCCCATATGGATTCTCCTAGATTTTGTCTAATTTCGATCATCTCATTCATGTACTGATATTCTGAACGCAGCTTTTGGAACTCATTTATCAACAATTTCTTGATGTCTGCAATTGTTTTGTTTGTCCCTCATGGATTGTTTGTAGCTAAACTCATATACCAGTTGAGTGTGCAATCCCTTAGTGTAATCATTAGCTTTTCCATTTTAGTATCTTCATCTGTGATCTGTTTTTCTTCCCAAATATTCTCACAGATGAATAAATGTTTCTCTGGGTCTTTTGACACTTCTCCTTTAAATCCTGGTAACCTGATGGTGGGATCATGTCCTGCCATTCTGGATGCTGAACTACTACCTCCGTGCGGTTTAGATACTTGACTAGTGCTACCTGAACTGGCTCCTCCAGTTGTTGTTCCTTGTGTAGATGCACTTCATGTTGTCTTGCTTCTCCCTAAATTCGTTTGTCTAAACGGTGGTGTTCTCTTTGGTGTATTAGTTGCACACTGACATTAATATGGATAGGATTGTTGCCTTATCTTCCCATTCTTGGACCTATCATTTTCCTCTCATATGTTGCGCATAAGATTTCCTCAATATTCTCCACATCTCGGAGATCCTCTACCTCTTATTCATCACTCGCCAAGCCTTCCCTCACAGTTGCGACTCTCTTCTTTGTTTTCACCTTGTATTTGAGAGTACTCCACTACACATCTTTCCAGCTATCACCATGATCCACTTGATCTGGTCTTCATCCATCATGATTGGTTCCAAGGGTTCCTCCTTCTTTCCCTTATCCTTTCCTCCTTCCATTTCTCCTTTTTCTGTCAATGCTTCCCCCCTTCCCCCATGCACGCAGGGAATTTTAGCTGACTGACTCCATTCTCATTACACCTTTGTTGTATAGTAGTATCCTGATAGAAGTATACAGTCATCTAATGTACCTTCCTCGAGGTCCACGTAGAAACTATTTCTCTGCTGCGTTGTATGACTTTGTTGTATCTACTTCAAACTCTGTTATAAAGCATACCACAATATTGTCAAGCCAAAAGTCTGTTGTGCAGGTGAATTTGTTGTTCACCTGCTGTAACTGCTCAATATTTACTGGGGTCAACTCTAACTGTCGAATCCATTTCATTGCATGGTTATCCTCCAACCTTAGTATCCAGTACTACAATACGTGTGGAAAATGATAGAAAAAGACTTCATGCAAATCAATAAACACATATTTCTCAAGATATTTGTGGGTTGTTATTCTAAGGTTTATGTTATCTTTTTGTGCAAACTCCATCTCTTTTTTCCTTAGCCAGCTTTTGATATCTGATTTTATGGGATTCCACGGTCTCAACATCCCCTTATAGTGGCTTATTTGTTTCTTCTTTGCTTTAATACTCTATTGATCCGCCTCCCGTAGATATTACATATCTGTTTAACAGATCTTCAGCCTATCTTATCTACTCAATACTCTGTTGTTCCTACCAATGACAACAGAATCATTTGTTGGTTTAGTTACATATATTGTATGAGTTTGTATTGAGTGACCCAGGGTTCATGTCTATTTAGGGTTCCAACAAAGCCTCTAAAACTATCGGCCCTCCTGGTGAACCACAAGGCAACGTAGCACATAGGGTGCACTGCGCCATCTCACCCGAGATAGTCTTAATGGGTGGCTGAAATAATCATGTGTTTGCAGCCTAGGATTGAGGGGAAGATATGAGGATGGTACGTGGATAAATCCATTGTAACTTATTAATGTACTGTAATGTTATTTACGATTAACATGAAGTATAACAATTCATTCATTTAGCATATCAATGTCTACTTAAGACAATAAATAAATACATGCATTCAATCACATAAAATAAGTGTTATTGTGGTTCACCCCCTCTTGGGATACGTCCACAAAGATCTGGCTCTTAGATCTTTTATTATAGTCGTTCTGAAACTCTAGCATCTTGCACTTACAACTCTTCTTAGTCAAGTTAAGATCTATTATGAGGTAGACTAGATCGCACCAGACTCCTCGACCTGTGATCTAACCCTCAAGATCTACCCTCCTCGGTCCTCTCTAGCTCAAAAGCTTACAAAATTAGGTCACACAACAAAATATTACATAGCATCCGCTTCTTTGTATTTGTCTCTATATATCTCTATGTTTCCCTACCTTTCACATGTCCCCTATGAGACCGAGGTATCTCTATTTATACGTTTCTGGATCTTCATCTATTACAATATATTGAAAAAACCCTAACCCTAACTTCGTTAGGTATTCCATGCATGTGTGCATTCTTTTTTTCCTTCTAGTTTTCTCTTTCCTCGTGCATGTCTTCTTTCCCAAAATCACCTTGCTTTTTGCTTTGGCCTGCTTCCAACACCGACGGTAAGCGGTCATCGTCACTTTATGACCGATTCAGCATGCATAACTCTAGAGGATTTGAGAAACTTGTGAGTGATAATGTCTCAGAGTCCCAGAGTAACAAATTCATGTGGGTCATTGATCTAAGAGCCTCTAGGATTCTTCATGACCATATGATTAAACGGTGGAAGGATATGGTAATTACTTCGACGAATAAAAATCTGTGGGAGTTCAACGACATGAGAATTGTAATGTCTCGGAGTCTTGGAGCATCAAAGTACCTAATTATTTAAGGACCCTCCATATTGACGCTTGATTAAGTCATGGTCATTGATCTTGCTGAAGCCTCCAGATGGGGTGGGATCATCTATTCAATGAGAGATTAAATATCGACCGTTTGATCTGCTAGAGGAGTTAATAGAAGGGTTTGGTGAAGTTTACTCTGGGAGAAGTTGGAAGATTGAAAAGGGAGAATAGTCGAAGGTTGAAGTCTATAGGACTTAGTCCCAAGTGTTGGTCTCATGATAAGGTAAAAGGGTTGATTAGAGGCGTGAAGAGACTAGAAGTAACCAAGTCCTCGGAAATTTTGTTCGAACAAGCTCCTGTGTAGAAGAATATAGAGGAAGTCACTAAAGAGAGATTAAGCCCATGTTTTTTAGCGTTGGTCGCATCAAAAGTGGTTTGAAGGATGTTCCCTTACATAATTATATTTTTGTACAATTTAAAGGGTTTTTGGAATATTTCAACAAGATCCTTTTGCAAAACAAAAGAAAAGGGGTTGGAAGTGAATTTTTGGAAATCCATAACTTTCATCTCAGATATCAGATTGGGGAAAGAGTACATTCATTGAAAAACTGATTCAGAGAAGAATGACCTGGAATTATTCTAATTGGATAACTATGACATAATTATTCATGAACTGAGCAAAAAAGGTACATATACATTTAATTGACAATTTTTTATGATATGCATAATTCTAACAAAATGGTTGCTTGCAGATTTGGTACGATGGGAGATTTGATTGGATCAATTCCAGTCTAGGATTGGATATCATAGTCATGGAAGCATGACATATCTTGTATAAGTTGGTTGAGGTAGCAAAGAAATACAGGGAAAGTAATGAAAAGTGGATAAAGAACTCAAGAATAGTGGAACAAAAGTATTGGTCAACAACTGTAGGATCTAAATAAATTACAGGTACAACAAAGGCAATAATCCTCACATAGTATATGAATCTAGCAGGTTAAATATGTCATTGATGGGAATATAAAGGAAAATTAAGGCTCCATAGCCTTGAAATTAGAAATGTGTAGGTAGTTGCAAGCTTGATGTGGAAGAAAAAAAAGATCTTAAGAGGTTGTGTGTGAATAATCTCTATATGTCAAGCATAGGAGTTCCAGGGAAGGATTTGTTAGATATGAATTAGATACTTGTCTAAAAGTACTCAGTGAAAGAAATCCACTTATGGTATCATAATTCACAGTGGAAGTAGGATGCCAATGCAAAGAAATTGGAGACAGAAAAATGAATGCTATTTCACTTGAAAAGTGTCACTGAATGAAAATAGACTTCCATTGGGAATGGTATAAGTGTGAAAGGGTGATGAAATATTTCCTAAAGGTAAAGTTGTATATGACTACCTAAAAGGAGCTGGTTCAATTTGATTTCATTGGTTGGATTGCAAAATGGCCAAGTGAAACTTGACTGAAAAGTATTCAGACTAGGGTACAAGAGTGAAAATGAGCATAATGGGAGCACACAAGGAAACAAGGATCTGAAGGAATTCAAGGACAACTAGCTACAACTTAAATAAATAAATAAATAAGTGAATTGGAACATAAATCTATTAGAGTGCATGAGGCATACAATGAAGTTAAAATGCATATGCATTAGTAGACATGTTGAAAGTGAATTCTTGGTGCATATGGATGTGTAATTATGCATATGCACATGCTTGGATATGCATATAATATGCTTGTGAACTTAGAATAGTATGTTATTCTGAAATATTAATGTTATGGAAATTGAGTATGACTAATGACGGATTATGTATTCAAGAAAAATAATATAGCATGGTTAAAGAGGTGGATGTTGCTATCATTTCTTATGACTCCATCTATGTGAAGACCCATGAGGGTGGTAGGAATGGTGATCAAAATGATGAAGGAAGAAGTCTATGAG
>JASDQU010229282.1:17282-28782 GCA_032191745.1 Picea mariana | reverse complement strand
AACGAGATTTCTACAGAGAGGAAAACTATTCTCATGGCCTCTGTTTCATTTTTTAATGAGCTTGCCACAGAGAAGAGAAACTATGCTCATGGCCTCTGTTTCATTTTTTAACGAGCTTGCCACAAAGAAGAGAAACTATGCTCGTAGCTTCTTCTTGATCATGGCTTGCGAGAGGATAACTCTCTGGATGGATACCATGTAAAGGGACAAAACTCGATCATGGATTCCAGGAGATCTTCGCTGGATGGAAGATAATCACTCGGGAAGGAACACATGTCGAGGGTTGTGATAGAGGTAAGGAGATCAGGCTCCAATAACCCTACCGAAGAAATCACCATGTCCACTACCAGATCCAAATCATCGAAAGTTGAAATCATGGGAGATGATAGAAAATCAACATCAGGAGGGGAGATAGAGTGTATATCTTCCTGAATTTCTTTACGAGGGGGAAGAAAAGAGGATCGATGACAATTATTATCCCAAGGTAACTTTTCAAGTTGAAGCATTGCCGGAATGGATGCATCAAAAGGAAAAGTTGGGGAAATGTAGTCGATTGCAGATGACAAGGGAGTCAATCAGGACTACATCGAGGAGCTATTGGTTGCCAATAGATGTTGGTCATCCGACGAGGGAGAAGTGGATTGGATAGAAACGTATGATGGTTCGGATGGACTAAGTGGCACAGTGTCACCTAGTGCATCAAATTCCAATGGACAAGGTACAATCCAAGGGTCAGATGATTCCAAAGATTGATAAGCCATGGTCGAAATCATATTGACGGTGGCAATATGATGTGTAGTTGGTGGAAGTGGTGTAGGGAAGGTACCCATGAGGCTAGAATATTTTAGTAAGCCAACACCAACGCTTTCATACATGATCTTGTGATCTCCCAAGAAAGGAATATTGTTGGTAGCGGGAGTGCGAGCATCGGTCGTGCAGAAATCCAACTGATCAACAGTGACAATTTTGCCTTGATGAGGAAATTGGACACATCGAATAACTGACGAGGCAACGACAATCATAGCATAAAACCAACTTCTTCCAAGTAACAAGTTGTAATCGAGGGGAGCATCGACCACCTTGACATCAACAGTAACGGTTTTGTCACCCAATTGGATGGGCAGGGACTGTAAAATCCCATGGGGATGAAAACATTGCCCATCGAAGGTGCGTAACATCATTGGGAATTTGTTTCATGTGGGTGATTTTAAACCTTTCCAACATGCTAAAGACATGACACAAGTTGAGGCTCCCTCATTCATAATATTTCAGTGGATTTGTGTATTATGAACAACAACATCAACTTGAAAAGCAAGTTGGTGAGAGAGTTGAGACGCATAATTGTCTAGGTTAAACATGATATGGTTGGATGACTCAGGATCAACAGCGCCAAGAGCGGCTAAGAGCATTCTACGTTGACTGGGGTAGTGCTGTTAGAACTTCTAACACAGACATAGCATATGGTGCTTGAGCCAAATCTTCAATAGTGTTGTAGTTTTGGGCGACACGTGAACTAGGATTAAAGGTAGATTTTCGGATAGTGCTCTTATGAGGGCGTAAGATAGAGTCGAACATGGGTTTCTCAATCTAAAGTGGTCCGGATGGAGGATTAACCGATGGAAGACTAACGGAGGACGATGATGGATCCAGTAAAGTACTGATACCGTTAATGTCTTTTCCTTTGTCAGGATTACCTGGTGTGTCGTATGTCTTAGATAAAGTGGTCAAATTAATCCCATTAAACATATAAATATGTGCACTCGATGAGGCCTCATCATTAGGATGGATAGAACTGCCCCCAAGAGAGGGGGTTTCAGCAACCATGGATTGTTGCTATGAAAAAAGATGAGTAAGCACAACGGGTTGTGAATTTCTTTGGAAAATTTTGGCCACTTTATGGCGAAGTGGACAGTCTCGAGTGTAGTGATCGTCACCACAAATGATACACGGGAATTTCAGTTTCCATTGTGTTTGCTTTTCGGTAGCAGGTGTTTGATTTTTTGGTTGTTCATTGTTATTTTTTGATTTATTCTTTGTCTTCTTCTTACCTCCAGATTGTTGTGAAGGGGTAGATTGAATTGCATTCACCTCTGAGATTTGAGTTTGGGGGGAGGTAGAGGAGAGTGTGGTCGATTGGGAAAAAGATTGATTTTTGATGGAATTGATAACATCATCCGCATGAGGTGAGGATGATGGCTTAGATGGATCGGTATTAGCTCAAGCAACATTCAGAAGAAAATCATAAAAAGTACCATATTGGGAATAAACCAAATCTAAATTCTGAGCCCGAGCGATGGCTTGTTCCTCTGTGACCACACCACCAATAGTGACATTGCGAGCGATCGGTGGTAAAAGTGATTTAGTAAACAATTCCGCCAATAATATGTTAGGAATGATTGCCTTGATCATCCTTCGTCGTCGCCTCCATTCATGAATATGGTCAAAGATATGCACGGAATTAGTTTGATGAAGGGAGGTCAAGAGTTCAGTACCCGTCTCGTAGCGAATATGCAGTTGAAAGTGCGTGAGGAAAGACATGGCAAGGGAATTAAAATCATGAAAAGAAGCACGTGGTAGTTCAATATACCACTTTGCCGCCGAGCCTGTAAGTGTTTGCTGGAAAAGACGAAAACGTACAAAATCATCCATGAGGGAGTTTGATGAACAACACAAATGGAAAGTCATCACATGGTTGTTTGGATCTTCGCCAGATTTTCTGTCAAATTTTGAAATTTCAGAAGGGAGTTTAGCTGGAATGACCAGCCAAACCGGTGAATGAAAAATAGGATCATTAGTTAACCAAGACAAGTCTTGGAGATACAGAGTCGCAAGGGAAGGTGGTTGTTGGTTAATTTGTGGATGATACTGGTGCAGCATAGGAACACCAGTAGGACCATAAACTGGTTTAGGTGGATAGTTGAAACCAGTAGGTCCTCCTACATATAGTTGTTGCTGGCCAGGATAAACATGATTCGATGATGGATGAGAAACATTTGCATAACCTGGTGGGGTCTGAGCATTATAGGATGGGTGATTTATTTTCCCATGAGGAGGATAAGCATTTTTCCCTTGAGAATCGTAAGGATTAGATCCCGGAGGTGGATACACATTAGACCCATGAGGAGGATAAGAATGTGGTCCCGGAGAACTCTAGGTGGTGTTTGGGATGCCGCCCAGATAAGATTGTCCGTAAGATGTTCCGAAAGGAACAGTATTTGATACCCCTCCTAGTGGATTATGAAATAAGTGCTCCCCAACATGGGGTTGAATGAAAGTGCCTCCTGAAGATACTCCTTAGGATTGTGAAGGGTTTCCAACAAATGAAGGTTTCCCTCCTACCAGCGGTGGATTAACGACTGGGGAATAACTGGAAAATGGAGGTTACCCTCCAGGAGGAGTATGAAGAGGGGGCTATCTCCCAGGAGGGGTAGGCCCTTCATAGAAAGGTATTCCTCTAGGAGGGACAGGTTGGTTAGATGGTGGTTGCCCTCCATCTGGTTGTGTTGGGCTAGCAAGGGTCTGCATTCTCAGTTGAAGAGATGTCCCAATAGGATCATGTGGAACATGTGGAGCTGTAGAGTAAAAGCTTGTAGAAATGGGGGTAGAGATTGAAGTGCATTGGATATGAGTAGAGGTGATGAGTACAACATTAGGGTGGACTTGTGCTGGTGTAATAGTAGGGTTAATAACCTGATCGACCGGGTGATTCATGGTTTGAACGGATGGTCCTGTTTCACTAGAAGGGTCATGAGGATGAAAGGGATGTCGAAAGGATTCGAAATGTTCATAGAGATCGTGTCTCGATGAAGTCCTCCATACAGAACGAGCAGGTCTGGGATTGGTATCTACTATAGTGCTAGGACGAATAGGAGTCCTATACTCATCACCAAAGATTGGTTTTGTGGATCCCATATATGTTTCGGTAAAAGTCCTCTCCGGTAATCGTGGGACCTCTTCATCTATGATGTTCCCAAGGGAGTCTAAATGAACTAAAAGTGGTTCGAGAGGGGTTACCGATGCAGATGTAGTGGGATTTGCAACCGTAACCAAAGTGGCCTTTGAGTTATCTAACGGAGGAGCAATAACACTTCCAACGTCAGATTGATTTTCTACCTCTCTATGGTAGTTGTCTTTTGGAGGGTTAGGAGGTAAGGGTTGATAGCCTTCCAGAGGTAGCCCTTGCATCCTACGTGATTGGTGAAGACCTTTATCGTCTACAGGCTCAACTGTGGAGAATAACAGAACACACTGAAAATCTAGGGCCAACTAACAAAAAGAAACAACATATGCTAATAAAATCTAGGAATCAACCAAGCAAACAAAACTTCTCTCGATGATTGTGCTAGTTGGTGATGAAATCCAACGTCGCGTGATGAAGTCGAGAAGGGGTTAGGATATGGTGGAATAGTTACAATGGTGACATGCTTAATGGACTTTCAGCTTCCACACAGTAATTGTGGATTTACCCTCCAAGGATCTCGAGTGAGTTTGACCAATGTCTATTCCAGGTACAGTGAGACTTCCCTTCACCGTCACCTTGTGTAAGTACCTAAAGATTATGGCAACTAAAGACACCAATTCGCAGTGAGTCCCTGGGCAGGTAAAGTCAATAGTCCGATCCAAAATGTATGGGCAGGATAACAAGTCCGAAATCAACCCGAGAGGCTCCCACACATAATCGTGGGTATACCTTAAAGTGACCCCCAATATACGATCCGACCACTACAAATAGTTGAACCATGGTGGGATAATCTCCGTAATTCGCCTAAATGCGACATCNTGAGTCCCTGGGCAGGTAAAGTCAATAGTCCGATCCAAAATGTATGGGCAGGATAACAAGTCCGAAATCAACCCGAGAGGCTCCCACACATAATCGTGGGTATACCTTCAAGTGACCCCCAATATACGATCCGACCACTACAAATAGTTGAACCATGGTGGGATAATCTCCGTAATTCGCCCAAATGCGACATCGTGCGTAACCCCTGTGTGAGAGGGGTATCCGAGAAAACCAATACAACAATTGGATTTGACTCTCCCTAGCTCAGGATGCTAATGTTTGTTTTGAAAACTTTGGAGAGTTGTACTCATAGCCTAATCCAAAGTGCTAACCCTAGTCTACTATTGGTGGAAGATCCTAAAAACAACAAATGTTCTAGATAATTTTTAATTAGCATTCGTTTTACAACTGTTCTTTACTCAAAGGGTGTATGAAAGTGAAACTAATGGAATGATGACTCAATTCCCAAAAAGATGCATAAAAGATGATAAGCAATCATTTCTTTTCAATGAACGCCTATTTAAGGGAAAGAGAAATAGTCGTTTTCACTGTCAAAACACTAATATGGAATGTACTCAATCAATTGGTTCTCAATCGAATCCAATGCAATGCTAAAACATTTCAAAAATGCCTTCTAATATGAAAACCAATCACTAAGATGTATTTTTGTCGTTTGTATGCGAATGAGGATTAATTCAATGCAAAAACTTCTCCTTCCAACTACCCTTTTAGATCAAGGAGATTTAGACAAGCATAAGCAAATTTCATACAAACAACACACCCTCTTGCTATGATTGAAACAAGAAGGAAAAGAAAACAAAATATAACAAAGAAAATCAAACAATTCACACAAAAGAGAGATGTTTAAGAACAATGACCTCGAAGACCCAAATGAGATGATTCACAAATTTATGATGCCATTCACTAGAGTTCCCGCTCAGTCAGATAAGAGAGAAGAAAGCAGTGGATTGATCCCAAGTTCTCAACAGCAGAAAAACTCAAAATAAGGAAGAAGGTCACAAAATATGAATAGAAAAGTTCTTATTCCTCAGAAGGAAGGATGTAAAAGGTCAATAGGAAGAAGCATTGAATCACAAAGAAGCTCAGCAAGTGAAAAAACAGAGACTAGTCTTCAAAAAAGACAATTCTGGAAAGGAATTTTTGCAAAGAGAGGCTGGTGCTCTGGTGTAAGGGGCACCAGAGCGTTATAACACTTTGTCTAAGGCCTTTAGGGAGTGCCAGGCTTCCACAACTCACAAAATTGTCCAAAAAACCCAAAATTTCAGTCAAATTTAGGCAATCAAGATGATTGTGATGGAATAAGGATTCAATCAGCATATGAAATCAAACATATGGGGTGAACAAGGTCTGAAAAGAACAAAGGGTAAGACAAGGTCTGTGAGGAAAATCGAAATTGAAAGTTTTGATTCGATCCCCAATGGAGTCACCAATTTTTGTTGAAGGAAAATCTCCCTATGGACAGGTAGATCTCCTCTTGAGAGCTAGACTCTTAACTCTTAAGACATAAGATGCTTATCGTGGACAGTGACTTCCTTTTAGATCTAGATAAACTAATGTGTGAGGAGGAAGGAGAAAATAAGTACCTTTTACCCATGTTTGTCTCTGCACGGTCTGAGTTGAGCTCCAATCTTATGCTCCTTGGTAAGCCCTGTAGACAAACAAAAGTACAAACAACTTCCTACTCTACTGAGATTAGCTCGAAATAGACCTATCTATTAGAGACAAATTCATGTGAGATCAAACACAGATTTTAAAGAAACAGGCCAAGCATATTATATTAAAGACAACAACAACGAAGAATGCTTACAGCCATAGATGTGAGTGTAGTAGCTTCGTCAAGCCTTCCTCATCCTAACCCTTGATCAAACAGTYCACACAYAGAATGCTGATGTTCCAAACAACACCTTCTTCATGAGATCATAGGTTAGATTCTTCACAATTCTTTCCATCCTCTTTTCACCATGAGAAGGCCTATTTAAATAGGCTTGGAGAGGCCCAACTACTTAAGATATATTTGGGGTAAGTTGAGGATTTTCCTCCTCCAGTTATGGATCTTCCCTAAGATCATGGCTTGACCAAGGATTCGAATCCAACTGCCTTTAGATATTGAGGGGATCTTTCCCTCATTCTTCTCAACAAACCAATTTTCTCCTAGAATAGGTAGCGCTCCCCCAACAGGGGCATCAGAGCGTTATAGCGCTCACCAAGAGAAGGAAAGCAAGTGATGGTGTTATAACGCTCCCCCATAAGGGTAGACAAAGTGTTATAATGCTCCCTAACAATGTATAGGGGAACACTCCTCCCTGAAACTCAATTTTTAGTGGTCCTTCCAATAGCAAGAGACTTTCATTTCTAGTAGACTGATTCCTCCTCTTCACAACTAATATTTGAGGTGTCCTAAGTGTCCCTGTCATGTGTTTGGAGACATGACATAGGCAAGAAGGCAGTATGATGTCAGCAACAATTATACACTTTCGGTCAAGATGTGACACTTGCAATACTTGAAATGATGACACTTACGAAATGAGTAATTTTGAGGTGTAACAAATTGCCCCCCAAAGTATGAAGTTAGAAGACGAGAACTGATAACTGAAATACTTTGCAGACTTTCAAGCAATTGTCTTGGCTCAGAGAAATTGATAGAAGCTGCACACAACCATGAAACAAATGTTAAGAGATGCTTCAAACCCAAGGCAGGCATACCTATGCTTGAGTGATAGAGACTTTCAAGGTATGGCCGCCATAAATACACTGCGGATCCATAATTATATTGATAAAAGGTATAGCCACTGAAGACACACTGTGGATCTATACTCCCATGACCTGAACTGATCGTAGCCATGAAGAATAAACAGTGGATCCACGAGATGAAAAGACATAGCCATGACCAGTACAAAGTTGATCTATGTCACAGTATGTGTGTCAATGCTCAAGAGAAACTCCATCGCAACCTGGGCAAAGTACATATCAGAGTGATCACTCAACCCAGGGTCTTCTTTACTAATCCCAATGTAGTATGAATCTGACCATGCGAATAGATGTCCTGATGTCAAACATGGCATAAACCACTTGATTACTGGTCAATGATGTAAACCATTAACAAGCACGAGGGAAATCACCATTGATGTCAATGATTGCCAAGGTACCCTAGTACTTTGTGAATGGATGAGCTGAAGTCAAACATCCATGGAATCATTCGATCAGAGGTCAATGATGTAAACCCATGGTCAGACACGAGGAGGCCTGCCATTAAGGCATGCAGGTCCCAAGGTACTAACTGGTTTGTAGGTCTAATCCCTAGATAGTGTGTTGAAGTCAACAGGAATAGACTTGTCGAAGGAGGGCCTTGATGTATCCCCCATCAACGACATGAAACAGACACAAAGATGTAATTGGTATATCAAATGAACATGGACTGACACAGGTATTGAGACAAGATATTTGTGATGGCTGACTCTCGAGGAAGATACTTCCCTTGAACATTGAGGCACAACAGAAGAAACATGACATGGACCAAAACATGATGATGCAGTGGATATTGTGATTTTCGTCGGGTGACAAAAAGGATTAAGAAAAAACTCAAAGGATTGGTTCAGTGCAGAGGTTCAGCGGATTAATATGTGCACAAAGACAAAGTGCCATGTTCAAGGGTGACTCTAAGAGTTACTTGGTAATGTTCTCAAAAAACTGCTTGGCTTTCTTCTTTCAATTTTCCCCCATCCATATAGACAAGTACCTCTTTTTAATTTAACGAGATCGAGGAGGGTAACACATGCTCGATATAACTCACCTTCGGTAAGTTCCTCTTCCTTTGTTTAACGAACTAGAAGAAGTAAGGGTTCGATCTTGTATGGGCCTGTCGATGTTTGTTTAATGAGTCCAAAGATAGAAATATCAAAGGTTTTTCATGATATAGAGTCTAGAAAAACACTTAAAAGAGAGCTCTCTCAGTTCCTTTTTCATAAAGTAGTCTAATGAGACCGAAAAAGAGATAAACTATCACTCAACAAACGTTTTCTTCAAATAATTTAACGAGCGTGAAGAGAACAAGGTCGCTTGACAATTTTTTCATGTTTAGAGAGTCTGGAAAGAACTTAAAGATGGCTCCAATGTTATCCTTTTTCGTAATGTTAGTATCGCAAGGCCAAAAAAGAGATAAATTATCACTCGAAAGATGCCCTTTCAAACCTTTTAANATATAACTCACCTTCGGTAAGTTCCTCTTCCTTTGTTTAACGAACTAGAAGAAGTAAGGGTTCGATCTTGTATGGGCCTGTCGATGTTTGTTTAATGAGTCCAAAGATAGAAATATCAAAGGTTTTTCATGATATAGAGTCTAGAAAAACACTTAAAAGAGAACTCTCTCAGTTCCTTTTTCATAAAGTAGTCTAATGAGACCGAAAAAGAGATAAACTATCACTCAACAGACGTTTTCTTCAAATAATTTAACGAGCGTGAAGAGAACAAGGTCGCTCGACAATTTTTTCATGTTTAGAGAGTCTGGAAAGAACTTAAAGATGGCTCCAATGTTATCCTTTTTCGTAATGTTAGTATCGCAAGGCCAAAAAAGAGATAAATTATCACTCGAAAGATGCCCTTTCAAACCTTTTAACGAGTGGGAAAGGAAGCAAGATCACTCGGCAATCTTTTCATGTTTAGAGAGTCTGAAAAGAGCTTAAAGGAGACTCCAGGGGGTTCCTTTTTCGTGCATCCATACAGGTTCAAAAAAGAGATAAAAGTTTACCCGGATGCATTCTCATGTATTGACGAGCACGATAAAGAACAAAGACTAAGCTTGGTATGCCCCCAGCTTGACAGCTAGTGGCTTAACTCCAGAATGATCATCAAAGGCTGGAGACATGCCCTCCAAGCTTCAATTCATTCGCCGACTTTGAGGTTGTCACCAATTTCTCTACTAGATGAGAAAAAGGAGAAGGGTGGATGAAAAGAAGGTTCAAGAGAGGTGACTATTTCATTTTTTAACGAGCTTGATACAGAGAGGAAAACTATGCTCGTGGCCTTTGTTTCTTTTTTTAATGAGATTTCCACAAAGAAGAGAAACTATGCTCATGGCCTCTGTTTCATTTTTTAACGAGCTTGCCACAAAGAAGAGAAACTATGCTCGTAGCTTCTTCTTGATCATGGCTTGCGAGAGGATAACACTCTGGAAGGATACCATTTCAAGGGACAAAACTCAGTCATGGCTTCCAGGAGATCTTCACTGGATGGAAGATAATCACTCGGGAAGGAACACATGTCGAGGTTCTTGATAGGGGTAAGGAGATCAGGCTCCAATAACCCTACCGAAGATATCATCATGTCCATTACTGGATCCAAATCATCGGAAGTTGAAATCATGGGAGATGATGGAAAATCAACATCAGGAGGGGAGATAGAGTGTATATCTTCCCAAATTTCTTTACGAGGGGGAAGAAAAGAGGATCGATGATGGTTATTATCCCAAGGTAACTTGTCAATGTGAAGCATTGCCAGAATGGATTCATCAGAAGGAAAAGTTGGGGAAATGTAGTCGATCGCAGACGATAAGGGACTTAACTGGGACTGCATCGAGGAATTGTCGGTTGCCAATAGATGTTGGTCATCTGACGAGGGAGAAGTGGATTGGATAGAAACGTATGATGGTTCGGCTGGACTAAGTGGCATGGTGTCACCTAGTGCATTGAATTCCAATGGACAAGATACAATCCAAGCATCAGATGATTCCAAGATTGATAATCTGCGGTCGAAATCATATCGATGATGGCAACATGATGTGTAGTCGGTGGAAGTGGTGTAGGGAAGGTACCCATCAGGCTAGAATATTTTAGTAAGCCAACACTAATGATTTTATATGTGATCTTGTGATCTCCCAAGAAAGAAATATTGTTGGTAGTGGGAGCGCGAGCATTGGTCGTGCAGAAATCCAAATGATCAACAGTGACAATTTTTCCTTGATGAGGAAATTGGACACATCGAAAAACTAACGAGACAACAACAGTCATAGCATAAAACCAACTTCTTCCAAGTAACAAGTTGTAATCGAGGGGAGCATCGACCACCTCGACATCAACAGTAACAGATTTTCCACCCAATTGGATGGGCAGGGACTGTAAAAGCCCATGGGGATAAAAACCTCACCCATCAAAGGTGCGTAACATCGTTGGGGATTTGCTAAGTGCGGGTGATTTTAGACCTTTCCAACATGCTAAAGACATGACACAAGTTGAGGCTCCCTCATCCAGAATAGTTCAGTGGATTTGTTTATTATGAACAACAACATCAATTTGAAAAGCAATTTGGTGAGAGAGTCGAGACACATAATTGTCCAGGTTAAACATGATATCGTTGGATGACTCAGGATCAACAGTGCCAAGAGCGTCCAAGACCATTCTGTTGGATCATGTTATCATTGATGCCAATGGTTTGATTGATTGATGTCAAGTGATTGATTGATTTTAAAGGATTGATTGATTGATGATTTATGTAATATAATATGTATTGTCCTTGATGAGAATGCATAGATGAAGATGGATCAATGAGTTGTCATTGATACATGATGAAGATGGATCGATGTGGTTCCATTGGTATATGATTCATTGTTGGAAAAATGTATAGATGAGTCATTATTGTCTTATCATGATTGATAAGGTGCACAAATGGATGAACTACAAAGTGGTCCCCTTATGGTGAAATCCCTCA